>JANHJO010003627.1:85751-108176 GCA_032468235.1 Pseudoxyrhopus heterurus | reverse complement strand
TTGATCTTGGAGCCCAGGAAAATAAAATCTGTCACTACCTCCATTTCTTCCCCATCTATTTGCCAGGAATTGAGAGGCCAGATGCCATGATCTTAGTTTTCTTAATGTTGAGTTTCAAACCAACTTTTGCACTCTCCTCCTTCTGACCCTTGACCCTTATCTGGTGCCAATTTAGTGTTGAACTTCAATCGATTAGATTCTTGTGTATAGGTTTGAATAAATCTTCTGTGCCGCAATCTTATGTACAGTCTTGATTCTTTGAGCCTAAGAACAGCTTCGCCAACCAAAGGAAGTCCAATTTCCTTTTAATCATCTCCAGCGAAGACGTAGAATCTGTCACATTCCCTAATAAGTCTATTCCGTGGAACAGCTCTTACTATTGGGACATTTTTCTGATGACCGCATCCTCCTGATTAATGGATAATCATTGCAACCTTCATCCAGAGATTTGTTTTAGAGAAACAGATCTGTATATATTCCATACTGGTTTATTTAGGGCAAGGGGCAAAAAAAAAAAACAGGCTTTGAGAGGATTGCAAAGGGTAACGTGTAGTTTGGCCCCCAAGAAGAATTTTATCAGTTTGCACGAGGAGGTTGTTACAACAGCACCCTGTGGTGGTGCTAGACTTATAATGGGGAAAGGGAGAGGGGTAGGCAAGCCGCCCACTCCCCAAAAAGATATGTAGAAATTGTCTTTTTATTACACATTGAACGGGGATTCTGAGGATTGAAATCCGGATGCCACCAAGTTGGAGAAAATTGTTTGAGAAGATGCAGAACATTGCGGAAAAACTATAGTAGCTTCTGTTTCTCTTCCAGCCTTTTGGTTTCTAAAAAGCTAGCGTCTCCCCGTGAATTTATGGGCATGTTCGTGTTATTTCTCTTGACAAGAGAACAGACCCTTTTTTTAAAAAAAAAAAATTTTTAAGATTTTTCTTTACTTCCAGTCTTTAGCCCTGATATCCCCTTGAGGTATTCCTCCAAGTTCTAACCAGGTTCGACTCAGATTCACTTCCCAATCCTTCCCCCCTCAAAAAAAACCGACTGTTCTTTTCGGCTGCCAAATAATTACAAAACTGGATTTACCAATGGCTTCCCTTTGCAATTAAACTATATTTTCCAATTAAACGTTAAAAGCAAACTATAACAAGCCGTAAAATATTATTGTTGCTCTTTCTCCACCATTGTTCCTTGGGAACGGATAATGGTTCTCCGCACACCAATCTACGCTTTAATAGAATGAAAAAGGGAAGGCATAAAAAGAGAGAGGGATGAGGCTGGACCATCCGTTGCTCTTTTAACTCGCTGCTCTGAGCAGAAGCAGGACAGCTGTCTGGTCTGAAGTCGGGCGAATAAATATGGCTAACTCCGCTAAGCAGTTCTGCACAAAAGGCTTACTGTACCAATTAGGTTGCAGCAATCTGGTGAAATTAATCTTATACGGAGCCGGGGATGTGTGAGTCATATGTGGCTCTGTCTTCTCCGTCCTGGAAATGTTGTTCAACTTTTCATGAGAGGGAGAGCCATAAATAGAATCGAATTTCAGAACTTCTCCTGCCAAAGAGAACATAGAATAATAGGGTTCGAAGGGGATCTTGGAGGACTTCTAGTCCAACCCCCTGCTCAAGAAGGAAACGCTTTCATACAGAATAACAGAATAACAGAATAGCAGAATAGCAGAATTGCAGAATTGCAGAATAACAGAATAACAGAATAGCAGAATAGCAGAATAGCAGAATAGCAGAATAACAGAATAACAGAATAACAGAATAGCAGAATAGCAGAATAGCAGAATAACAGAATAGCAGAATAACAGAATAGCAGACTGGCAGAATAACAGAATAGCAGAATAACAGAATAGAAGAATAGCAGAATAGCAGAATAACAGAATAGCAGAATAACAGAATAGCAGAATAGCAGAATAGCAGAATGCAGAATAGCAGAATAACAGAATAACAGGATAGCAGAATAACAGAATAACAGAATAGCAGAATAGCAGAATAACAGAATAGCAGAAAAACAGAATAACAGCATAGCAGAATAACAGAATAGCAGTATAATCTTTGTCTTCTTACCAGTCTTCTTCAATCACGGTAAAATCAATCCAATACAGGTTGCAAAACAGTAAGCAAACCAAAGCCAACCTCCCACCAAACATCGAACAGTGAATAGAGAATAGAGCGAGAACAGCGAGAGAAGTAACGGTGGTTACAGTCTTCCTCTTAAACACATTACTGACGGAATGAACCAATCAGATAATACAGTAATTATCCTATTCTGACATTAGGTGAATGATGCAATATCAACTCCATACTCTTAAAGCACCATAATACATTTTTACATAACAAACATGCTATGTTGGTTTATATATTATCCTCCCCAACAAGTTAGGCAATGACCCAATTCCTAACATTCACCTGGCATGATCCCCAGTGGAAAGTCCCACCAATGGAAGTTACACGTCAGTGCTTACACAAGCGTTCTACTTCACAAGCATTCTACTTCTGCTTACACAAGTTACACAAGCGTTCTACTTCACTCCTTTTTTGTTAAGTAACTGCTCAACCAGGTTCCATGCAATTTGAACTAGTGGAGATTCCCCTGCCTCTCCCCACCTCTTACCTTACAAGGAGGGTAAGGTGTACCCACACACTTTACTCTGCTACTCTGAGGAGCACAGACACACACTTCGCTCAAATGCTCTGAGGAGCACACACACACACTCACCCTGCAGTCATGCTTTGAGAGGGGGCAGATGTGCTGAGGCACATCTGCACAATCTACCTTGTAACAAAGGATTATTGAAGCTACTTCAGTCAGATTATAACTGTTTATTGTTTTCATTCAGTGTTTTACAATAAACATAGTTCATTTAAGGAAGATCAAGCCTCAAGCGTCTTCCTTCGCTAGGAGCGATCGAGCACCACTTCCACGGATTCACACATTTTTTGTGACGTCTTCCTCTCCTGATTCAGTGGCCTTCATCCCTTCCACCCAGTGTGGAAGGCCTCTGGATTCTTTAAAATTTATTCTTTTGACTCCCACCCCAACCCTGCTTCAAAAGAAGGGGGTGTCCTTCCTCCATTATTCCATTCATCTCTGAGTTTTTAATTCCACCATTTCCTGCTGAAAAAAACAATCGAATAATCTCTTTTTCTCTCTCTCTCTCTATTTACAAGGCTCTCAAAGCCAAGCTCATTTTGCCTATCTGGTTTTTGGCTAGCTTTCCAACCTCTTTTCAGCTCCTCCTGAGCCATCAGCCCTCCCCGGTCGTCAAGGCATCTTTCCAGCTCTTCAGACACGATCACCTGGATGGTTTGAACAGAAAGTGGTCAAAAACCTGTCGGCCTCCGATGCTAAGACGTGGCTTGGAACCCACCGGATCCGAAGACAGTGCAGGGAAAATATTGACTTTCCAGCTAATAAAACCAAATTTCGTGAAAGCTGCTGCTTCAAACTCAGAGAAATCCATCAATGCTTCATAAATATTTGAAAGGGGGCTGAATCGATTATGCCTGGAGCTGCAGCAGCAGAACAGGAAGCTTGGCGGAGAAACAGAGGCAGCCAGAGATGAAGCGGGGACAACAGGAACAGGAAGGCATCCAGATATCTTAAAGGTAAAGGTTCCCCTCGCACACACGTGCTAGTCGTTCCCGACTCTAGGGGGCGGTGCTCATCTCTGTTTCAAAGCCGAAGAGCCAGCGCTGTCCCAAGACGTCTCAATGGTCATGTGACCAGCATGACTAAATGCTGAAGATGCACGGAACGCTGTTACCTTCCCACCAAAGGTGGTCCCTATTTTTCTACTTGCATTTTTACATGCTTTCCAACTGCTAGGTTGGCAGAAGCTGGGTCAAGTAATGGGAACTCACTCTAGTTACACGGCACTAGGGATTCAAACTGCCAACCTTTCTGATCGACAAGCTCAGCATCTTAGCCACTGAGTCCCTCTGAACCTCCCTAGTTGCTAAACTAGGACTAAACTAGGACTGCCTATATTATTTCGAGGAGTGTACCATTTCAAAATATGAGCCTTAAATTTAAGAAATGTATTCTAATAATCCAGACAACCACAGGAACCAAGAAACTGCTCTCCAGATAACCAAGCAGCAATTCCCCCCTACAAGCCTGGTGATCTTTGACTGTTGTGATCCCATGCTGTCAGCCCTGATGGAAAATTGAACTGTTACACTTCCGTCCTGACTGTAGTGTATCTGCAGCAAAGCTAGCACAGGATTTGTTTTTGCAACATGTGAAATGCTGAGCCAGTGGGAACTCTAGTATCAACCCACCTCCCAGTTCCTGCAGTGTTGAGGCAATAGTTAAGCTTCTTTCCTTCCCCCAACTTCAGTTTAAGATTTTTCTCAGGGCCTTCCATTTCAAGGCAACAAAAAAGAGAAAGCCAGCAGCAGTGGCAAGGCCTTTTCTAACCAGCTGTCTGTCAAAGGAAGGACAGAAATACATGACAATTTCACTGTTGTCCCTAGAAAGTAATTCCTGTTGTAGTCCTCTACTCCTGCTGCAACAACAACAACAAACAGCATGGCTTAAGCCAGTGTTTCCCTCAGCAACTTCATGCTGTGGGGGGAGGGATTCTGGGAATTGAAGTCCATGCATCTTAAATTCAATGAAAGTGAGAGACACTGATTTCAACCATTGTAAAAAGTACCAAATTGCAAAAGTTGACAGGATATCTTTTCACATTCACAATACCAGGAGCTTTGAGTAGGAAAGGTGCTTTTGAAACTGGCTGAGTTCCCATCATGGCAACTATTTGGATTTCATTCCCTTTTAACAAAGACCAAATGTGCATAACCAGTACTAAAAATGTGTGTGCACGTGTTATAAATTTATTTAGTTTCCCTTTTGTGGAAGGGTTTTTTTAAACCGTCTCCAGGGCACTGATGGAATACCATTTTTTAAATTGTCTGCTTGTAAAGCATCTTGATTCCTGTCCTTTAGGAATATAATTATATTTTTCATAGTCTCTGGAATTTGGAATACAAGGGTGAAGGGAGGAAGACTGTCATGGCTTTGCAGCCACAGTGTATTGGAGATACAAAAAGGGGGCGGGAGGGCATCTGGAAAGAATCCCTTAAAATAACCAAAAAACTCAGGTCAGAAAATAGAATTAAATGGCCAGAATCTTGAATACTTTACATAGCAACACTGCATTGTTTGAATGTGATTTATTTCAAGCAGAGGGAGTAAAGGCTACCCACCCATTAGCTATTTTAAGATTTGAATAGCTTCCATCACAGCTAATCACTACATATAAAAACTATAAGAATGGGGTTTCCCCCCCCCACCATCGCATTTTCCTTTTGCATCATTTCTATTAAAGTGTAGGATTGAAAATAGAGACACTTGTGTTTTTAAACGTTGATTTGTACACTCAGTTTAAATCTAATACACTTTAAAATAATGAGTCAACCAAAATTTGAATTCAAATTAGCTTTTTTTAAAAAAAATCTCCAGGGATCATAAAATAAATTATAACAGTGTATGTATGTATGTATGTATGTATGTATGTATGTATGTATGTATGTATGTAAATGGACTTTTGGTATTTTTATATCTGCTTTCTCATGCCTTTCTTCACATTTAGATTAATCTATAAGCATGGATTTCTGCAAATTTTGTATCAAGAAAAAAAAAATACCAATTGCCAGATGTTCAAAGTATAACAACTAAATGAGTCCTGAACATAGGCTTTAGCATTCTGATATGATGTGATTTTTGTGTCAATAAACTATAATACATTTTCTCAATAATTAACTTTTGACCTAGTCCCCAAAGTCAGATTGCAAGCAACCTACATTCACTGAACCACCGCCAAGGACAGTATCTTCTCTATTGAAATAATTTTCTCATAGAGGCTTACATCCATATTCCCAGCAAAGTTCATGCAAAACTTTTTCTTGCAAATGAAGATAAATATATGCGTCCCAGGATAATGTCACAGAGTCCAATCTCAGTCAGTCACTGGGACCAAAGGTTTATTTTTCCAAGCTTTTGGGCTTGTGCTGGAGCTCATCATCAGATGTTCTCTGATGGGCTCCAACACGCACCCAAAAGCTTAGAAGAATAAGTCAAATTTGATCCTCCAAAACCTTTTCTCTATACCTTTAAGTCAAGTACAGAGAATCTAATTTCTATTTTCTTTAGTCTTAATGAAGGGAGAGAAAAACATCTGTTTGATTTATGAGGAACTTACTTCCAAATGTATTCCAAGTAAGGAAATATAATGATTCAAATTATCCTTCATGTTTATAAGGAACATCATCCTTATAAAAAAAAAGTTGTAATCTTCTCTCCAATTTATTGCATATCCTGTCTGTGTTTCAACTGCCTTACTCTCTAAACATATGACAACCAACCTTGCAGATGCTTTTTTTTTCTACATTTTTTCTGACAAGTTTTATAATGCTTTTTGTGAGCAATCATGGCTCCAATTACCTGCCAAATCCAAAGTCTTTCAAATTAGTAATACAGTACTATCAATTTCACTATAGAAAACTTCTAAGGGAAGATTCAAAGGTGCAGGCTACAAGTAGAAAAAACATGTAAAATCAAGTTTTCTATTGGCCATGTAAAATTGACTACAGCAGATTAAAACTGGACTGGCAGATAAAATTTAGATTGAAGTTGAAATTATATTTAATACTTAAAATTTATTAAAATTAATAAATTGGAAAATTAAAGTAAGGCACTTTGCCAAGGTAGAAAGTAGGAGGAGGAAAAGAAATTCTGAATTCTCTTTTCTCCAAGTTACAGGTAGCATAAAAGAATTGATTTCATTTTTTAAAAACTCTGTATCAAAGCAATAATTAGGCGTGCATGTTGTATATGTGTGCGTACATTGAAAACATAAAATAGACTTAAAGATAAGCAGTGGCAACAAGCCTCTGACAAACCTCTTGTTTGCAAAAAAAACACATCTGTGCCGTAGTTAGGTGTGAATGCGGAAAGAGTCCATGTTAAGTCACCAATACTAACACTCAAAGCTTTTACTAAATAAAACATTGACAGACAAATTGATATTATTTAGCAATATTGAAATTACTTGGGAAGATAGTGGCATAGTGGCACTTGGAGCAGCACAAGAAAACTCTTATCTGCTTAATTTCATTGCAAAAAAAAACATTTCTGTTATTTTTATTTATTTTATATTTGTATAACCATCCAACTCGCAGAAAGTAACTGGGCAGCTTACAGTACTTGATTAAAAAAGCAATATTTACATTATGCTTCTATTTTTTTTTTTCAAATATTGCTGTACATTAAATATATTTATGCTTATTTTCCATTTCTATTTTAAATTCCATGCTGTTATTGAGATATTATTAAAAAGCAAAAAAAAAAAGTGCTCCTAAGCCTGATTAAAAAAGAGAGAACAAAATGAATAGCTTTGCTGATCCTGTTCCATTTGTCCCCACAGCTAAATTTTTTAATTCTGTCACTTTTGCAGTATGTCTGCTGTTTCTCAGATGATGTAATGGAAAAGCAAAAAGGAAGAAAAGGAAGGAATGGGGGTTGTGTTATGCTTCATTTTTCCACAAAAAGATTGGCAATGCTAGCTCTGTGTTGGAGAACTCTAATCCATCCTTTTCTTGCCTAGTTGTTTTTAAGGTCTTCCACTGCAAATCAACAGCTGGTCTAAATTTCTCCTGAGCCTGGGGCAGGCTTAAGGTCTTGAGCTCTTCCATCCCAGCACTGGGACCCTTCAAAGGTTATGTGCCTGTAATGTGGGACTGACCCATGTTTTCAAAGTGTTACCAAGTCTGTTTGTCATTTAGATATTACAGGCAGCTGTACCAACCAATGTGGTAAATACAGCTGGGATAAATTAATTTCAACTTTTTTAGCAGCACAAGTTTCTGGATCATGTACGCTAAGTCAGCTTGCTCAGCATAATTATGTTTAATTTTATTTCGTGTTTCTTCCCTCAGTCAGCTATTTTTTTTAATCAATCTGACTACTCCTGGCAGAATCCTGACAGTATTAAGAATTTCTCCAAGGAGTCAAAGTTATGAATGTGTTTTCCTTGCTTGGCCTGTTTTTATCCCATTATCTTCCCTGTCCCATAGCTTCTACTCACCCTACCAATACCTATTTCTTCCAACTAGAATTGTACCAATAAACAGGAAATAAGGACAAGTTATCAGATAAGATTTGGAACCAAGGACAAACCTGAAAACCAAGCTATCCTGAAAGAAACTCTAGGCTATTGCACTGAATAAGAATGGAAACTGTATTTGTGACATAATACTATCTAATTTCAGTATCTTCTAAATCTGAACACTTGTCAACATTCAATCATCTGGCATATGTGTTTGCAAATTATTCCCAGATCAATTCTTGTTTATTTCCCCTTTACTGTCTCCATGAATCATTGTTCAACTTATACCAAATGATTATAAATAGCTTAATAGAAAGACTAAATAAAAACCTTGGTTTGCCAAAGTGGGAACAGGAAAGTATTATATAGAGAATAATTCTTAATGATTAAGATTTTACAGATTTGGGAACTCGCTCATATTATTTTACTAGGAACCAGAAATAACATTTGAAATGGTAAAGTGGAAGACACATTACAAATGTAAATGTTATGATTATGGGTAACTTGGCAATGCTCTGTACTTTTCAGCATTTTATACAATAATCTGACACATAACCAGAAAGGAAGGAAAGTTCAGTAGCTCCTGGTTGCTTGGTGTTGGAAAGGACAGGATTGCTATTTCACTGTTAATATTTATTATATTTCGATTCCATTTGTCTTCTATCGTAGAGTTCATGGCATAAAATGAATGTTTCTAATAGGTCTTCCAACCCAACTTAGCTTCAGCAAGATCATAATGCCTTCAGATCATGTTCTTAATTAGTGTCTACAATGATTGATATGTATGAGAAAGGCCAGTGTGAATGAACTGATTAAATTGCTTGCAACTCTAATTTATACCAAGGTAAATGAGGCAGTATTAAGACTAGGATGAAATATAGCCTATATTGCAGTTACCATATTCTTCCTTAGATTGTTTTTCTATAGGTTTGAACTGCAAAAGCTCATTTTGATAGTTTTAATCTCATGAGAGAGAGAAATTGTACTTTTTAATTTATCTGCATTAAAAAAGAAATAGAATTATATCAAATACAAGCATTATCAAGATTATTTTGAAGACTCTGCATCAATTTGAGTGCTGAATAATTAATGCTGGATGCCTCAAAGTTGTTATCACGTCATCTCTATGGAAACAAGCAGAAAGCCTACATTTATAGCTGCAACAAGTCCCTTATATCAATACTGTATACATCATCTTCAGGTATTAAAATTGTATGAAAATTGAATGTTCGCTTTGGGTATGTCTTAGGACCAATGTTCACTATTATATTCATAGACCACACTGACCTTTTCAACACCTTATTTGAAATGGAATCAGTTACTGTTGCCTTTACCTTTTTCTGTTATAATCATGGGGAATATTTATATTTGCATAAACCATTTTTGATCGAAGAAAATGTCGGGAAACCCTTGAACAACAGGTATTTTTGTGCCCTCTGTATATTGTGCTTACAATAAGCTTGCCTAGATCATGAATGAACAAAAATCCCTTCATTTCCCCCACCAGAAAAATAAAAGAATCTGCCAGCCTTTTCCTCTACCATCAGTTCTTATGTTATCTCTCTGTGTATTTGATCACATTTGCTTAGGTATTTGGGGAAAAAAATCTGAAAGGCAGCTATATAAAAGTCATAAGGGGGCAAGATTGATTACTAAAAAAAATAACCAAATATTCCTGCATATATCAGCTTTGTGATAAGCAGCAAATCTACATGCAGAATACCTTTTGCTAAGTTTTATGAATGCTGGCTTGGCAGCAAATCTATGTAAAAAAAAATTCCTCTTTTTTTCCTCTTGCATTATTAATGATGCCCAGTGTTCTGAGGAAGATGCTTTATACATTTCAGCATTTTATACAATAATATTACATGTAACCAGAAAGGAAGAAAAGCCACATGAGAAAAAATTAAGAGTTGATGTAGAAGATGAAGTTATAGTACGGACTTGCAATGCCCTTTAGTTTCACATGGAAATTAAGTACTGAAATTGATTAAAGGGAGGGTGCAGTGAAAAATTCCATCCCCCCAAAATGATAAAACCCACTACTCCCATTGGCTGCAGAAGTATGGTTGTGATTTCCAATGTAATAATACCAGTTATGTTGTGGATTTCAAAGAAAACCCATTTTTTGGCTTTGGTGGAAATGCTTAAAGAAGCATATGTTCTGTTTCATGAGATCTCAAAGAATCACCACAATATTTAAAAAATACATAAAGTATATTTGCAGAAGATCTATATATAGTTTGATGAAATCTGTGAAGGAGATGGAATTACATAGTGAGAAAAGACTGTCTTCTTTTTTTATTTTTTTATTACATTATAGAAAACAAATAATAACCAAATACAATGGTATCTATACAATAGGAACTATAGTATATTAACACTGTCATGACTAAATTAAAGAAAATGCTCACTTAAATAACTCACTGAGTTATAGAATAGTAATCATCTTACCTTTGCTAAGAAATTCCAAGCTAAATACTGTCCTGAGGAGATGCTGCTTTTAAGTTTCATAGTATGTAAAGTCAGAAGAAATCCCAGAAGTCCACTGTGGTGGGTAGTAGAAAAATGTGTTAGTTAAGTTTTTGTGTTCAAATAAAATCCTTAGAAGACAAGTTAATGTTTTTTAGAGATAAGCAACAACAACCCTATGTTTCTATCACTTTCCATCACATATGGAAAGCTTTAAAACAGCTTTCCCAAAATGGTGTCCTCCAGATGTATTGGATATTATTTCCCACAACTGACCACGGCAGCATGGTCTCTGGCACCACATTAGGGAAAGATGATTTAGATTCCATAAAGAATCCCATCAAGGAAGGCAGGATGATGAATTTCCTCCCAATTCCTTCTTCCTTTGCAGGACCATTTTAATTCTGGAACAAATTGTGGTGGGAGAAATTAAGCTACAAGGAGAAAGTCCAATCAGCAAAATAACACTTCCTTTTTGCTGGCAGGAGCATCCTAGTGGCAGAACTTCGCTTAAAGATGCTTTGTTTGGTCGGGACAATCCCTGGGCCAGGATTCTGTAGATAATACCATAGTTTGCAAATCTTTAAACTGTAGTTCAAATCTTATTCAGCTATTCAGTTGACTGGGAGATTTTAGAGAGTCCCTATTTTTCAGGAGGCAATTCTTGGAATGTTAAAATCATGTCCTCTAAACCAGGGGTTCCCAATCCCCGGTCCGCGGCCTGGTACCAGTCTGCAGCCCACTGGGAACTAGGCCAGCGGGCGAGTACATGAAGCAAGCAGTGCACACGCATGTGAAACCATCCCCTCCCCCCTCCGCCGCCAATCTGCAGAGCTGGAAAGGTTGGGGACTGCTGCTCTAAAGCATCTCTCAGTGGAAAAAGGCCAGAATACAAATGAGATGGTATGCTTCTATACTCAAAATAAAGGTACTCCTTGAATTACAATCACTTGTTCAGTGTGGAATGGGGCAACTCTCCACAGCCCACTCACCATGGTCGATTTGCAATAGCCAATTTGCCACAGCCAATTCTTCACATCCAACTCACTGCGAGACAACTTGCCATGGCCAACTCATCTTGGGACAACTTGCTGTGGGATAATTCAACAACTTAATTTAATTATTTAAAATATTATTTTAACTTTCGTCCTTCACATTTGACAACCTTTCTTTAATGATTCTATTTGACTATTTCTTTAATATTGATGTAATTCCTGTCCTGTAGCGAGTTGTTCCATGGTGAGTTGGCCATGACGAGTTGGCCACAGCAAATTATCATAGACCCTATTCAGTGATCATTCAAAATTACAATGGCACTAAATGAGTGAGACATATGACCTGTCTGCAGAGTTGTGGCTGTCAAATTGTCTCAACGGTCACATGATTGTGATCCAGACACTCGGTGCCCAATTCGCAATTGCAACAGTGTAGTGAAGCACAATCATTTCACAATTTCTGATGTTCCCTGCCGACTTTCCTCAAGCAAAGTCCAGGGGAAAGATGGCAGGAAGTTGGATACTGCTTCCACTGCTTTTTCACCTGCTTGCACTCCGTCAAGTCTGCTTCTGGTATCCCTCACAGTATCTGCAGCCCACCTAAACTCAGAGCCTGCCTGCAGTATCCCTCCCTTTCCCCCACCAGCAGCATTTGGGCACCTATTGGCCTCCTGCTCTGTGACTCTGGCTTCTTCCCTCTTATGGAGCTGCAGTGGCTCAAGTGGTAAGAACAGAGTACTGCAGACCAGCAGTTTGGCTGATCGAATCCCATCAGCTCCAAGGTTGACTCAGCCTTCCATCCTTCTGAGGTCGGTAAAATGAGAACCCAGATTGTTGGGGGTAATATGCTGATTCTGTAGACCGCTTAGAGCTGTAAAAAGCACTATTCAGCGGTATATAAATCTAATGCTATTATTATTATTATTATTAATGACCCATCCAGTCCTAGGATTAATCCAGCACCAGGTCTGCAGGATTGCCATCATTAAGTGATGCAGTCATGTAACATTGCACTTTACAACCTACTGCTTAGCAACAGAAATTCTGGTCCCAGTTGCCATCAGGACTAATAAACCTATTTTTAACTCAAGAGGTAGCTGAAGAATGCCTCAAAAATGTCAGAGCCGGAGATATCAGCTGAGAAATCTTACTAACATTAATAACTGGTTCAATCTAGTAAGAATACCTTTTAGAAGCATGCTTCAAAAAAACTGAATGAAGGGACAAAATGATTTAAAAATTAACATTTATACTGCATCCTGTGGGATACATTATTTTTGAATAGACACGTCTATTTTTGAATAGACACATTAATTCACTTTAATGAACTTTTCCTGCATTGGTGCCTTTCGTGAGTGCTGCACAATTACTTGTATAATCCCCAGCAAAATTTTAAGCAGCCTTTTGCTGCAAATAATCCTATAATTTATTCACATAAGTTTGGCATATTTTGAAGAAAACATTTGGTTAAATTTCAGATTAGTATGATGCATCATTATGGACTAATAATTGAATGCTTTGGACTCTACTTGAGCCTAGAAAAAAAGAAGCACCTTTAACAGCTCATCAAAAATATAATACTTCGTTTCCCACCCATTTCATAAGGTCTGGCTTGTAGTCTGATAAGTTACCTGGCAAGGCAACTGCTGTGAAAGATGTAAAAATACAGGAGTGGAAATTCCAAGGCACTGAAGAGATCACCTAAGAAATAAAATCATATTTTTAGTTTTTTTAAAAAATTGGCACCAGAATTTGGTTGCTCTATTGAAAACCAGACAGAACTGAGGAACCCAACATTGTAAAACTGGAACTGAATGACTTGTTCTTGGTTTTAACATGATTTTTATCACTTCAATAATTTGCCACTGCTCTTGACAACATTTCATTCTCTTTCTCATCAGTCTGAAATCAGGTTGTAAAAAAGGAAGAATGCCATTTAAGGAGTATGTTTCTACTTTAAAAATGTTTGTATTTTCCATGGAAATTCATGAGCAAGACTCCCATTTATAATTATGGTCGTTCAGGGAGTAATTTGTTTTCCACTGACTATATGCATTCTTTTTTGCTCCGTATGATGCCATAGGAAATATTTGCAAGCATTCACTATTTGCCTCCATTACTTTGAATTGTTGTAAAGAGAAGAAGAAACTGCAAAGATAGGGAGGAGGAAGATACCAATTGGATTTCCATTTTAGGGTTTCATAAAGGAGGGACCTGTTAAGGTACATCTGAGAATACACTGCACAAAAGAGGTATTCTTCAACAGCATTGTATGTTAAATGTATTCTCTCTCCTAAAAATCAGAGATTTTTGTGCTCTTTGAAGAACACAGTAGTCCTTGACATACGACCACAACTGAGCCCAAAATTCCCATTGCAAAGCAAGACAGTTGTTAAGTGAATTTTGTCTCATTTTATGACTTTTCTTGCCACAATTGTTAAGTGAATCACTGAAGTTGTTAAGTTAGTAACTCAGTTGTTAAGTGAATCTAGCTTCCCCATTGACTTTGCTTATCTGAAGGTCGCAAAGGGGATTACATGCCCCCGGGACAATGCAACCATCATAAATACATGCCAACTGTTCACATTTGACCGTGGGGATGCTGCAATGGTTGTAAAAGTGTGAAAAACAGTCATAAATCACTTTTTTTTCAGTGCCATTGTAATTTTGAACAGTCACTGAATAAATGGTTATAAGCTGAGTGCTACTTGTAATCAGATCCTGCAAGATTTACAAATTTCCACTATCTTCCCCTAAATAGCAGACCAGAAAATGAATTCGTCATTAGTCAAGAAATTAGAATAAGTGTAAGAGTTTATAGAAAAGGCTGATAGACAATAGAAGTCAACTTATTTTGCACCTGCCCATGTTCTTCATCTGGGAGAATTGGGGTAAATAAAGCCTTCCCCACTTTTTTTTTTGATTGCTGAAACAAGATTTTTAACTCTGTATATCCCTTAAAATGGCCTGTCTTAATATTTGAGGGAATCTGGCATGTGCAGATTCAATAGATCTGGAGTGAAGGCCATGCCAAACAGCTACGCTAGCTTGTTTTTGGATAACAGAACAACAGAGTTGGAAGGAACCTTGGAGATCTACTCTAGTCCAACATTGTTGGGTAAGAGCCATAGCAAACTAAGCTAAACGAACTTTGTAAACTAAAGACTTGTTTGTTTTTCCCATTTAATCATGTTCAATGCTCTGAAACTGCTGGACAAGTGCTTGAAGTTTCCTTTTTCAGAAGTGATTTGCCATTGCCTCCTTCCTAAGCCTCAGAGAAAATAGCTAGTCCAAGGTTATCCAGCAGGCTAAGGTAACTGGTCCAAGGTTACCCTCACGCCGAAGGAAGAACTAGAACTCATAGTTTATTTCCCAATCTTTGGAGAGGAGATCAAAATTTTAAAAACTAAATTCTGTGTTATAGTATGCTAGAAATAAAAAATACCTTACTGGAAAATCTGAACTCTCTCCTTTCTAGACCACCAACAGAAAGAAAGCTATTCCCAAAAGCTCTTGATGATGAAATAGTGCTCAGCATAAAAGAAAAGACCTGGAACTGCTGTTCTGCGGGCAGACAGGAACCATGCTAGAGAGCAACAAGAACTGACATCACTGTCTGTAAGACTCTGAGGAGTGGGGCACTAAAATGCTGTAATCACAGTAGAGAATTCTGATTTATAGGGTGAGCATTAAGTGTTATTTGTCACTTGAGATGCAATCACGAACAATTTAATTTTTTCAGACTCTCCTTCACCCGAAGCTGCGCTGCAGTCCTTGGCCTCAGCATCAAACTGATGGTGCCCTCTAATGTGCACATGTTCACAATATCTGCACAACATCTGCTATGCATGTGCAGCTCCCAAGTCATGCAATGTCAGAGCATCTCTGGATTCGACTTCAGGCTATTTTTGGATTAGCAAATACTTTAAAAGGAATAGAGTCCTGAGTGTGTAAAAATGATTCGTATGTGTGGTTGAACACACACTCAAACTAAATTCTTAAATAGCATGCTTAAAGAAATAACTTATATCTGAAAAATGCACACACACATATACCAATTATAATTATTGATATTTTTACCTGTTGGGTGGGATGCAAAAGCCAACATCACCACACTAGAAATAAAAGATGAAATTATAAAATTTTAATATCCAGTAGATAACCCGTTATTTATTACAATACACTTCTTTAATCTAAGACTCTTCCAGAGACCTTTCTCAATTCATCTAAAAATATTCTCAAAATGGCTGTAAACTCTTTTGACTATTTTCTGATCCATCTGGGTATGAGAATTCTATAAATACAGCATGGTTCTATATTTGTGAGTCTAAGATTGCAGATACCCACAGAAAGATATTTGTTACAAATGTAAGCAGCATTCCTGAATGTTGACACAAAAATATCATTTTTCTAGATCCATATGATTCTCAGTATAGATTTCATGGAATGCAGCATAATTGCTCTGGGGCATCACATTATATCACATTCAATTCAATGCACTACTTTTTTTTAATCAACTGAAATTTGTGTACAAAAATTGCTTCAGTGTTTCCATCAAAATCTAATTAAGTAAAAAATAGAACTAAATAAGATGAATAAGCAATATGAATATTCTAGATATTAACTTAATGTTCAACTTAATGTTCATACAGTTATGAAGAGATGGTAAACATTCCATATTTTTCTTAATCAAGATATAATGTACCTGAATGCATAGTTTATGTATTGTTGTTCAGAGATACTAAGGAAGAAAAAAAAAGAGTCAGTTACTTTAATGTCAGAACTCTGCCAAAACAATATTAATAATTCCTTAAATAATTAGATACATGAACATACACTTATGGTACTAACATTTATTTGCTCTCAGTTATGAGATTTCTTGAATCTGATTTAGGCGGATCCTTTAATATAACAGATACATATTAGCTTGATTGTATATTGTGTGACATCTAGGGATGTCTTGGAGATGAAAATGTTTCACCAAAGTAGTTAAATATGGTATCTAGCTAACAAGAACTGCAGAAGTTTAAACAAGCTGATCTTCCTATCGATAAGGTGACAGAAATTGCTAGAGTAGGGTTTTTGGTTCCAGAAAACTACATATCAGGCTTTCCCACACATTTTTCACACTCTGATCTAAAACAAGCATTTTTTCCTTCATACTAGAAAGTGAGGTGTTAGAAAAAGATTGACATTGTTTTCAGAGGTTGTCTTCACTCAAAAATATAGCCATCTATAAATTATGTATCTATATTTCAATTATATTTTCAGGGAGTAAACCAATTATTTATGGAGTCTTGTCTTATCTCTGTACTTTCTGTTGCAACTGACTTTGGCTTGAGAGATGGACAATTGATCTGGATAAGCAGAACGCATCTGTTGAAAATGTCCTCCTATTATAAAGTGTAAAGGGAAGAGCTTGATGGAGGGTGTTCTTTGTGCAGACTCCTCTCTTTTGGAAGAAGGTGTTTCCATAAACAAAGGTGACTCCCATGCTCATTACCTAAAGGCAAATATAAATTTGGTATTTTTGGAATGTCTTTGACTGGGGATTGGTTGTATGGAGTTAATGAAGTCGGAGTGGTTGTTACTGTTTTCCATCAAATTATATATCAAATATTATGTTTTAGACCTGTACACTGCCTGGAGTCCCTCAGAACCGAGGCAATCAATAAATTTTATACATAAATAAATCTACTAATACCTTTTGTGCTCTAAAGTTTATTTAATTACCATAATGAATGATAAGAATCTTCTACTGAGCAATATTTCCATTCATTACACCTGTTTCTAATAATGCTATTCTTTCAAACCAGGTTTTTCTAGATATGTTGGGACCAAAAGTAAAATTCAGAATTTTGAACTACTACTGGATAGGTAAGGTAAAGTAAAGGAGACTCTGCAGATTTTACTCCAATAGTTGTTGCCAATTTTAAGTGGTGGTGTTCATCTCCATTTCAAGGCCATTGAACCAGTATTGTCTGGAGACATTTCCGCGGTCATGTGGCCAGCATGAAATCTCGGAGCGCAGTTACCTTCCCACCAAAGTGGTACCTATTTTTCTACTGGATAGGCTGGCTAAGAAATTCTGAGAATTTTAGTTCCAATATATCTCAAGAGTATCCAACTATGGAAAGTTAGCCTATACTTGTAGAAGACAACCATCAATTTCTTTCTTCTGCCTCCTTGTTAATCCTTACTAGTCTTATATTAATCATGTAATTATAAAGAGCTAAAGAATATAATATTTTTCTCCTTCTCCAGACCAGCTGGCATTATTTTAAATATTCCATATTCAGAAAAAATATAAATCACCTCAGAGAATTTGGTTTCCACAACTTGTAAAATCCTTTGTAGGCCCCTGTGAAAGAAAAAACATGAAGTACTAATACGTTTTCCATTCTCTGGTACAGCTAGTTTCAAAAAGGGAAACACAGAGCTATGGTTAAAGATTTATTCGCCTGTATAAAAATCCAAACCTTCTACATCATCAAAACTATTTCTTCTTGGGTTTCATTTTGTATTTATAACAATCATTTTTCCTATCTAGTACAGATTAAATTTCTAAATTCCTAATTTAATGTTTTTTTGCCTCTGTGCTATGATCTCCCACTTGATTCTGTTAATTTACTTTTCCGTTTTCACTATGCTATATAATTCAGTGTAAAGTTGGAGCAAACATGGATCTTTGGAGAGGACAGGGAGAGGGGAGGGGAGAGGAGAAGAGAAGAGAGGAGCTTTCTATTCTACGATTTTCTATTCCAGGAGAAAGTAATAAAGACTATGCTTATGTAAGCCACCAGATACCATATGGAGTAATGACAGAAAAGTGAGATTCATAGCAAAGAGGTGCTACACGTAGGCCAGAAAGTTGAATTATTTATTTGCTAATTTATTAAAAACTTACCAACATATAGTAGGTGTATGAGGGCCCAAAAATAGCCATCTATATCAAACTGCAAAATAAAACATCAAAGTGCTCTTGTTTCAAAATGTGACTGTTACAGTAAGGAATACTTTATTAATAAAAGCATCTTATGCATCACTTCATCACAGCAACAATCTTATAGTTTTCATATCCAATTATACAGAAAAAGCAAAACCAGCAACGTCATCTTTGGCCAAGTCTACCAATAAGCAAGTCCAATATATTCCTAAAAGTTAATTCTAAAGAAATTTTCAAGCATTAAGGATAAGGTAGAGGAAAAACCCTCTGTCACAGAGAACGTATTAAGTGCAAGACTGGTGTTGGCACATTTAAATTGCAGCAAGATGTAAAATGGAGAGGTGCTGAGGAATACGATATTAAAATGCATCCAATTTCAGGGGGGTGAGTTATAAAATACATGCATTATTATACAGTGAATCAGAAATGAAGAATTTAAAATACACAATAAAAATGATGTTCTGCATATGTTTGAAGTCATTGAACTTATTGCAATACGCAATACTCCTAAAGGGCCAAAAATATATACACTTTTTGTAGACTTGCTTTGTTCCACAGCATATCTGAAATGCAATGGGCTAACATGCATGCTGACTGGAAAATTCTGGGAGTCGAAGTCCACACATTTTAAACTTGCCAAAGTTGAGATACTCTTCTAAGTAAAATACTCCTTAGTTCAAACCACTTAGTGAAGTTCATTCTGTCATTATTTCAAGCATCTGTTACAAGAGAGTTTATGCTTTTCATAGCAAGTTCAGGATTTCTTTGAAAACAACTAACCTGTGGGTCATTGAAAGGAAGCCCTCCTGCGGCCACCAGAAGAATCAGCACTCTGCAATTAAAGATGAAAAGGCCACTTAGCACCAGAGATTCCAAGAAATTATGTGTTTCTATTTCAAACGGTGGTTAAAAATAATACATACTTTTTACGTTAACATTTACTCTTCCTTCCAACAAGATCAGAAAGTGCATATGTCATTCCTGCCACAGTTTTTTTAAATTCTCATAATAATCCTTTGAAACAGTATCTGGTCCAAAATCCCCAGAGAACCTCATAGCTGATCAGAGATTTGAGTGCTAGTTTATGTCTCAAAGTTGCTTTTTCAAAAGGCAACCAGACTTTTTTTTTCCCTGAGGAGGAGAATCTCCACAGACACGAGTGTTAATGTACTAATTTAATCAACCTGGTTTCAATCTTATATTTATCATTGTATATTGTTGTTGTTATTGTTGTTATAACACAGAAGCAAAAGTTGGACTTTGAAGAAACAGGACAGGAAGAGTACTGATGCCTTTAAACACCTTTGAACTTTTAGTGTTGGACAAGACTCCTGAGAATAACGTAGATAGCCAAGGAAACAATTTGACCAAATCAATCTAGAGTTCTCACTTGAGGCACAAATGACCAGGATGAAATAATTGTACCTGGGACACGTTATGCCAAAAGGTTCTAATGCTGGGAAAGGTGGATAGAAGGAGAAGTGGAAGACAACCAGCAAGATGGACAGGCTCAATTGCAGTGGCGATAAATGCACAGAGGTGATGAGCTTTATTTTTTTCGTTTAACATAACACAACCCTCATTTTAAATTGCTTGATTGATCTGTTTTAAAATGGAATGACTTTTTACTGCTCCTCTGATTATCATAGTTCTTGTATTTTATTTGAATGTCACTTCTAATATTTGTTATAAAATGATTTTATTATGTACTGTATGTTTTGTTGCCTGGAGAAAAATTATATTTGAAAGACAGCTGAAAAATTATATTTGGAAAGACAGAAGTAGAGATTTAATATTATTTGTTATTCCCTAGTACTATTCTGGTCTTTAAACAGAGGGCAGTAAGGAAGAATGCCCTGGCTGGGTATTTAAATGTTATCTTGACAAATAAATCTTCTTTCTCACCCAGATTCCCTGTTTGCCCTATCTCCTTATCCTCCTGCTATTTCTTTTTGAATGAGGTAAGACATGTGTCAACATATCCCAGTACAACGATGGCATGGGGGAAAAAAAACTGTCCTAGTATCTAGTTCTGTGATGGAGAAGGAGAACCTATGCCACGGGTGCCGGAAGTGGCACGCAGAGCCATCTCTCCGGGCATACCAGCCGTCGCCTGTTGCTCTTCTGGATCTCCAGTTGGTCTTCACACACGTGGGAGCACCAGAAACCAGAACAGCAGCTCCCCTTTGAAGTTTTGAGTTGCATTAAACATGATCTGGTATCAATTTACAATTCACACTAAACTGAGTATTGCATTATTCAAATTCATCGCAACCATATAATATATGATGAACATTCCTAACTCTTTATTAAATAGAGGATTAACTGTTCAGGTACTGTCTCTGGGGAATTCCATACATTTCCACGTTAGACAAACATTGGAAACTTACCTGCAGAGTTTTAGGGCAGAGTTCTGCTGTTAAGAAAAAAAATACAATAATATCAAAAAAACATTCAAAACACGATTAATGAAAAAAAAACTTTACCATACATTTAAATGTCATCTGTTTTCTGATGGAATTTCAATTATTGTGATTTCAGTAATATAAGAACAAAACTTATTTTACCTCACAATCAGAAACACGTGCTAAGCTGTGAGAGCAACTAGTTCAAAGGTTATAACTTATTCAAAGATTTCAGGCTGTGTTTCCTTAGCATCATCTCCAATATACTGGACTAGGCATCCAATTGTCTATAGATCATATATATATCTTAAACTTTTTAAAATAATCTCTAGAGATCCTATATATGACAATTCCAAATGTTGGTAGCAAACTTTCAACAGCTACCCAAACAAATGAAAGAATGTGTCCCCTCCAAAGATTATATATACACCCCACATTGTGGTAATAGAATGGTTAGCAGATGCAAAGTATTGCATTTAATGTGTTTGCATGCATGAATGTCTGAAATATTTAGCCTAAGAAAATACAGTTAACAAAGGGACTACAGAAACCTGATATACAGGGTATAAAGGCTATTTAATTAATTCTCCATACCTCTTTCTGCACTGAGACTTCCACTCCATAAAATATAACATCTGCAGCATTGTGTAAGGTAAGAAAGATAGGAATTGGCTGTCAGGAAAGAAAATGCGACCAACAAAGTTAGCATTGCAGATCAAGCTGCCCATCACTTCTGCCGATCTGATGGCACTAAAAGCAGACATTTGATAGAACCTCTCAGAAGTCTTCCTTCAGTTTCCTTTGTAAAAGTTTGCTACACACTGGAATACATCTAAGTTAAAAGTGAGGAAAGCAAGGACTTCTCTACACTGCCCTGATGCTCAGAGCTATCACATGGTATCCTTGATGTGAGGAAAAGTTGCAGTGATTATAGGCCTGCCCCCATCTTTGAAAGAGATGGTATTGTTGTGACTATGTCAGCAGAGGCATTAATAACCTGAGCCACCAAAAAGGAGAGAGGGAATTGTATAGACAGATTTTCGCTGTTAACTCATTTTCTTATTCCAAAAATGGAATGGAAACATGGGAAGTTTGAAATACTGAATGTCTAGACAAATTAACTTATAAGAAAATCTTTTTAGATATGAGGTCTCTTTGAAGTGTTTTTCAATATTTTGACTCTAGCAAAAGTTTTCAATTGACAATTTATTTGTTCTTCTGTTCTTCCAAGTTAATTGAAGATAGAAAGAATGCTCAGGAATGAGTAAATCTAAGAGATTGCAGTTACAAAAGTTTTGTTTTAATTATCTGGGAACTTGTAAGAACCAGTATTAAAAAAAACCAAATGAACAAGGCACACAGATAACAAGCCTGAAAGAATCAGGAAAAGAAAAGGGAAAAAAAACCCAGCTCGCAGCTCCACTGCTGGGCTTGTTGCCATATTTGTTGCTGAGAGAGAAGGAAGATCCATGGCAAAGCATGAGT
>JANHJO010003627.1:22358-34782 GCA_032468235.1 Pseudoxyrhopus heterurus | reverse complement strand
AATTGTCATTTTAGGGAATTCTCATTCAGATGGTTCTCACACATCCAAAAAAACAACCACCAAGCAAAAAAAAAAAACCCACACGAAGGGTGTAGACATTTTAAAAGCAAGCCAAAAGTCCCCAGGGGAAGCTGGAAAAAGTTTTGAAATTGATTTGCACAAAAAACAAAAAGAAAGGCTGGTGGTGTTTGCAAGGGTGGGGAGTGGAGTGGAGGTAAGCTTTGTGCGTGTGCATGGAAGAGCCGAGTGGAGGCTGGAGGGAGCAGCTTCTCTTTACGGTTCACTTTGCTTTGTGTGGCAGGGACTGGTCGATGGCATCAGGGGGGGGCATTAAAGGTCCTCTGTTATTTACTTGGGAGAATCGTGTTGGTTGCCCCCCTTTCATGTCCCCTTTCCAGTGTTTCAGTCTCCACAAGTGAACAGAAGGGAAAGGAGTTGGGGGGGAAGCAAAAAATCTGTCAAAGTTGCCTTGGGAGACAGGGGAGGGGAAGATAAAGCTGTTTCCAGCAGAGTTTAGCCTGATTTAGGTATTTAGCAAGAGCTGCAACAGGCGGACGCGCCATTCCTCTCTCGCCCTCTGTGCCTTATTGCTGTTTGCTGCTTTAATTTAGTTGCCTGAAACACTGACAGACCTCCTTGTGAGAAACTCAGCTGCAGGATCGCCCTAACCCCCCCCTCCGTGACGTGAGAAAATGGGAAACAGCCGCGCATGCGTTTAAATAGGCACAAATTTGGGGGGCAGGCCTTAAGTTCACCCTGTCAACCAATCAGTGCTTGGCCTTTTTTAGGTGGGCCATGTTTTATGAGAAACACGGTATAGGAACAGAGAAGTTATTCTCAACCTAAATACTAAAAGGTTACAACAGGCCAATTGAGGTTAAACTGTTAATGTCAAACTCCAGGAGAATTCTCCCATTTGGTGCTACAAAGAAGAGTGTAATCTATTGCATATCAGAGATATTCTACTATTTATTTACATAATCACAATGTATCCAGATTACCTGGATTTAGTTCATTCACATGTCCAGACAATGGTTTCAGAATGTTGTAACCTCTGTGGAAACAATAAAAATCCACCTGCTGAGAATTCCTTTTATACTGATAATATGTTGGCTCAAATCTCTGAATAAACACCCTATTTTCTGCACATATAGAAATGTGTGCAGGATGAGATGGAACAGAAATCTGATAATCCAACATTGCTCATCCAGCAAGCACTGGAAGAACTTCAGATCTGTAGTTCCTAAGGCCAACAAATTCGAAAGGGAAAAAGGTCTGTCAGTTTTGAAAGCCCCAAAGTGGTCTAGGCATGAACCAAGACGGTTGCACTTTCTAATTCATTCCCAGAGGATCAGCTGTTTCTTAAGATGGCCAAGATTGCGCCCATTCCAAAACTAAGCCTGAAGTATTGAAATGAATCCAAATAATTGGTATAATTTAAGAATACGTGGGGAAATACTGGAGAATGGACTCAGGCTTACTGTAGATTATATTTTCTATCAAGGAACAATTTCTGAACTGAAATTTTAAGGAATGCAAATAACTTTTAATTGGCCTTTCAGCTTTGAGTCCTAATGCATATAGGTTTTGCCTCAAATAACTCTTGGTAATCATTAAAAACTCCCACATTTGCATAAGTGAAATCCACACTTTCTCATCCTTTGCCACCAGTTCCTCACATGTGTACAATTTTGGAAGCTTAAGCAATGTTTATCTACAGGTAGGAGAGTAGCTATATAAAATTTCTTATGTTGCTTTCATGCCAATAGTTAAGTTAAAGAAGTTAAACGATTAAATTTTATTTATGTATTGTAATTCAGGAGTTATTTTCTAAAATTCTATTTATGTATTTATGCATGTATTTATTCAGCTAACTTCAGTTGTTGGAACTGCCCATTTCAAACTTGAAAGGTTTTGGATGTCATAAAACTTTACTGCTCATAAAAGTGTAGAACACATGCAAATGCATTTCAATAAAAAGACTAATTTCGTTTGGATCTACTTAATTCAAATACTCTTTCTACTATATTTTTCTTACAAATTGAGGTTTAGCTAAATGTTTATAAACTTGCTAAGTTATGAATAGTTCCAGCATGGAAATTTCCCTGTTTTCTTGTCTTCTTAGCATTTTCTTTATGAATTGGTAATCAAAACTCTTGTTCAGCACAATTTATTCTACATGCTTCATCAGTTCCTACAGTACCATGTTCTTAGTGATTCAAAGCCTTTGGTGAGTAACCTTGCATAATTTCATTGCATCATATAAAGATTTTAAAATAATGACATGAACACATCACCTTCTACAGTGCTCTAATGTGCTTTGTTGCTGAGGAAGAATGATTTACTAAGCTGCTTTTTAATTTTGGAGCAAATTGTGAAATACTAAATACTGACTTATTTCTTATTTTAGGCTTGCTTATTGTTGTCTCTTGAAAGTATTTACCCACCAGCACATCAACTCTCCCTGGATATGTTGAAGGTAAGTAGACAGAGAAAGTGTAAATGTGCCATTTTTTTTCTTTATGAGTAATGATGGGAAGGTAGTTCTAAGCGGTAAAATCTACTAATTGTCCAATTGGAATTAATCCAAAGAACTTCATAAGGAATATTTTGGGCTTCCCCAGGGCAACCTCATTGCCTATTTAAAAGATAGGGGTAGAGCTACCTTCCACCTCCATTCAAATATGTCGTGCATTGCTGGGGCACTACAAGAAATTAGAAAGCGTCAAAGATTCTATCTTATCAAACTCTGTTTTGTCCATTACATAATTTGGAATCAGTGGACCAAATTTTTGTGACAGATCCTATAACTGTATTCTCTACCACCTTTGGCTCTTGAAGCAGAAAAAAACATTAAAGAAAAGAATGTCAATAAAGATTCCACTGGAGGACAATCATCCACATTTTCATTTTGGTACCATCATTACAAAAAGCCAGCATCTTCTCATAGTATTTAGGTAATGCAACCAGAGCATTGCTGAGATGGGCTTTAATAGCCCTTCATCTGCAGACTACGTGGTCCGCATATGTCATTTTGTATGCTCCATATTGAACAATTCTCTGTCCTTGTGATGTTGGTCAAGTGACGAATGTTATCCATTATGTCTTTCACTGCTCCATTTACAATGAGACCAGTGCCAAATTATTGATGGAAGGGCTGAAGCCTCAAAAAAACTGAACCATCTTACAAATGTCCCAAAGGTGCTTTTTCAAGAGGCAACTGGACTTCCTGTTTTTTTCTTTAAAGATGTTTCGCTTCTCATCTAAGAAGCTTCTTCAGCTCAAACCAGAAAGTCCAGTTGCCCCTTGAAAAAGCATCTTTGGGACAACCATGATCTGGATGATTGAGAATCTTCATAGACATCTTACAAATGTATTTCCAAGTAGTAGCAATCAAGCTACTACTTTTGCTCTGCTCTTATTTAAACTTAGAAATACTTAAGTTCTTAGTTGTAGCTTTAGCTTTATTTTGCTGTAACCTTTTTACATTCAATGCTCTTTTTATTATTTTGTTTTACATCATTATTTATTTATATATGTATATTTGCTGTGCATCTCATTTTGAAACAACTCTATTCAAAACTATTATAATTTATAGCATGCTACATGTTATAATTTATGGTTGCAACAATAAACTTATTAATAACTGTAGTAAATAAACAAGGCACTGGGAAAGACGTCATAGGTATGGTCAGCAACCATTTACTGTCATTGTGCTTTCAGAGACTTTGTACAGCAAATGATGAAATAGTAGAAGTTTTGTTGTCTAAACATCAAGTACTAGCTGCCTTGAGATTTATCAGAGGAATTGGTGGACATGACAGCCTTTCTGCTCGTAAATTCCTTGATGCAGCAAAGCAAACAGAAGATGAGATGCTCTTCTATACCATATTCAGGTTTTTTGAGCAGAGAAATCAGCGAATACGTGGAAATCCTAGCTTCACTCCAGGTAAACAGCAATTTGGTAGGCATATAAAGAAGGTTGAGTCCTCTTTTTAATTTTTATAATATTCAAAGTTCAGAGCTAATAATCCTGCTGCCTGTTAGATTGTTTCAAACATAGAGCTCTATTATTTTTAATTGGTGCAACAGAATCTCACTAGCTTCCTAATTTTTCATCAATAAAGGTAGTTTTTTAAACAACTATATGCTCCTGCAAAATTAAAATTAATTGTAAAGAGAAAAAGCTACTCCAAGAATAGATTAGTACATTTTACCAAATTGGTGTAATTTTTTGGTAAGTAATTCATATATAAACTTTCAGAAACTTGTTGGAGCATGAACTTTATCACTCCTGCTCAACATTGATCAAAAGATGCATTAGATAATGGGGTTTTGTTTTTAAATAAGTTTTAAAAAGAAACCAGGCCCACTCCAACGAAGGAAAAGAAAATGAAACATAGGCCATTACTATTACTTTTTCCTTAAATGAAATTTAATTTCTGAAGGCACTGTAGGCACGATTTTGTATATTGAAAACAGTTATGACAAATGGAACCTTCTCAAGCTTAGGAGAAAGATAACAGTTACTAAAACACAGTTGGAACATCTGCAATGCAGTATCAACATCTGGAAAAATATGCATGATCCTTAATTAGAAGAAAAATTGGTCTTACACTGAATGCTGACTTCAATACAGCTAGGTGATATGGAATTGTAATTATAAAATTTTAACAGTAGGGTCAGTTGGAGACAGCCTGCTACAACTGTCAGAAGCCTCAAAGAAAAATGGCTTCCAAGCTGACAACACTGTAAGAGCTATAAGCCTTATGGACTTAGAAGTAGACATTTAGAACTTACCTTTACTTAAACTAAAAGGTGCTTTGTCATTCTTATTAATACCATTCAGTAATGAATTTGATAGACTAGAAGAATGTTTCTAGTTATTTAATAGAACTTCATCTCCCTGTAATCAAAATCCTTGTCTTTTTTTCCTTTAAGTTTTGTTTTGCAGGAAAAATATCCCCATACTCCCATTTCCAAATCAGCAAAGGATTATTAATGCTCCCTCATGCATACAGTTCCACTCTACCAGGGGCCCTTGTGCATTTCTCAATAACAGCTTTAGCTATCAATAGTATTCAAAAGCAAAATAAATACCACTATCAAATCAAATTATAATTGCTAACCTTATATAAGAAAAAAAGATCATATTGAATTCTGTGGAAAGTGCCTCAAAGATAATCTGCAGCATTTTTCCCTCAATGTTTTTGATTATGCATAAAATCTACTTGTCCTAGTATTATTATACAAAAGTCATAGCATAAGTTATGTTATACAATGTATTGTAGCCTATATGCATCTCCTTTACCCATTTGATTTCTGTTTCTATACAACAGAATATATCACAGTTTTGTGATTCAGCTTCCCAGTTTCAAAACTGGGACATGAGTAATAGAGTAAACCAGAGGTAGCTCCTGACATTGAAAATTTTTTAAAAATATTGATAACATACTCAAGTGTGATTCCTTAAGATGTCAAAAGTAACACTGATTACATTTTCTGTCCTTTTCTTGTAGGAGAACACTGTGAAGAGCATGTCACATTTTTTAAGCAGGTTTTTGGAGACCAAGCATTAATGAAGCCTGCCACTTTCTGACATAGTAAAACTATTCCAGTATAAGGATGTATAAAGTTAATTTATTGCATTTATGTACTTTTGAGCTACAAAAGATCTATTTTATAATAAAGTATATATACAGACCCTTTGGCAAATATTAAAAACATTACAACATTTTGACTGATGGCTTATTCTTCTTCTAAAAATAAAGCCAAAAATTGCATTGACTTGCATTAAAAAATTGTCAGTAGTTCAGCAATCTAATCTCATACCTATCACTTTAAGTGTTACCAGGAATCTATTTCTGTTGTAAAACAGTTGCCTTTTCAGGAACAAAAACAATAAATTATTTCTCATTAATTTTTCTAGTTTAAGTAATACTGATAAATAACTGATGTTGATATAATTCTTCCTGAATCCAAACTGTTCAGAATTATTGTTTTACTTCCAGTTATGCAGAAAATTAATGAATCCCAGTACCATTTTACAGTTGTGAGACGGTAATCATAGAAACTTGCTACAATTTATAAGTCTTCAGCCAGAATTCAGAGTCCACTGACCACTTTGTTTAAAATGGCTAGAAGAACAGGAGTTTTTCTCTTTCTGTACCTTTGTTCCTTTCTTGTGCTGCACGAACTTTAGCTTTATTTATTGAGGGCCCTATAGGGGAAAAAGAAAAATGTTGATTTTTCCTTCTATATTTATTAGTTCAGTAATGTTAGATTATGAAACATGTCTCACAGAAGAACTCGTGATGCAAAAAGATGGAACAACAAATGGGTATAATATGTTTAGGCATCTTACAAAGAAATCAAGTGAAATTTTTAAGTTACAGTATTTTAACATAATGATTATAGTTAAAATCCATTCTATTCCTACTGGTCAAATTTGAAGTTGATACCACAAACCACAGTTTAGCAGAATATGGGCTGGGTTCATGTATAGCAGGGGTCCCCAATCCTCTGGCCATGGCCCATTCAGAACTGGGCTGCACAAGTGGTGGGCAAGTGCGCTCACACGCACAGCTCCACTTGTGTGAGCAGTTCATGTGCGAAGCTCCATTTGAGTGAGCAGTGAGTGCCTGCACCTGCCACTCATGCCAATGGAGCTGCACATGTGAGTGCGCTCGCCTGCTGTTTGTGCTGAATCATCCCATCACCTACTGCTACTAGACCACAAAGCCAGAGAGGGTGGGTCCTGCTGATGTATAGCACACTGCACATGTTAAGACATGATTATAGTTTATAAACAAGGCACAAATACAAGCAAAAAACATATTGATATATTAATCTAGCATGATGCATAAATCCTGGCACAAGTAAGGGTAGTTTTTTCTTCTGCAGCAAGAAATGTACACATTTTCTCCTGCTTAAATTTTACTTTCGCAAAATGTTAATTAGTCCTTCAGAAATTATGAAAACAGCTTATTTTAAGATAAATTAACATTAATAAATTTGTTAATTCAGACATATTTCAAAAAGTGCTATGCTAGGGATTTTTGGTATGCCATTGTGGCATGACAATAAGCCATCCCTCCCCCCCAAAAAAATCAAGACAAAAACAGTACATATTATGCCTTAACTTGAGGAACAAAATTTTTGTTTCAGTCTCTTTAGGAATAGTGGGTGTACACATACCCAAGTGATCTATTTCGCTAAACCAGTTTGTTTATTATGTTAAATAAAGATACCACAATGTTAAATGTGGCCTCTGTGGCATATAGGTCACTATCTGAAGCAAATTCCAATTTTGTCTTACCTATGTAGCTAAGTAGGACAGGAAGAAATATTAGACCATGGGTTGCTCCAAGTAGCACCATGGCTAAATACATCCTGAAGTAGAAGATCTGGAAAATCTGAGATTTGGAAAAAGCAAGCACCACTATTCCTCCAAACTTTGTAAGTGTAATACCACTGAAAACCTATTGAAATTAAAAAAAAAACAGTAACAAATCTAGCGAAACACATTATCCTGTTATAGTCAATGTACCCATTTTCCAACAGTTCAGAATTATTTTTACATTATATTTTATTATTGGCATTATCAATAACAGAAATGTATCAGCATCCTTTCTCTTGCATGGTCAACAAACAAGCTTCTACTTTCCTCTTATCAGCTAGTCAGGTTGGTGAGAGCCAGTTCATTGGTTTTTGCAATAAGAATGTACAATCTGCAGTAAGTTACTTAATGAAAGAGAACAGCTCATTGTGTTCTTCCTTTTCCCAGTGTTCCTACTCTAGGTAACTGTTCTCATACAACAAAAACTGATCTGCAACTGGGATGGATATTTTAAAGCAGGGGAACCTCATTCCCCCTCTCTCCACTGCAATCTTGCCAAGGTTCATTAGTAAAGGAGGAGACAAGCAATGGAATGGTATGTCCACATGAAGTGTGGTGCACATGCACACTCCGTCCTTGATCTGTAGTCCTTAGGGTTAAAATGGTTATCTACCCCAAGGTTTTAGTTATAATTACAAACTACAGGAAGAGATGAACTTTGCCACCACACAGATGCACAGTATAGATTGCATCTATATGCTGACACATTGGTTGCAAACAGGCCATGATCTGTTCAGACAATTGGGCCCAGTTCCTGTGGCTTCTATTGCCTGACAAGCAGGAAACAAAATGCTACTTACACAGCTCCCCATTTGGGATAGTGCTTCCTCAGCACGCTCTACTCTTGTTGCTTTTGTACTAATTGTGAATGCTCTTGTCACATGGCTACAAAACTCAACTGAGATGCCGCAACTCTGGAAAGGAAATAACAGATATTAAAATGCTCTACTGTTTTATAAAGCATAAGGCATTCAAATAAATGGCAATTAAATACTAATATTGTTATAGCATATATTAAAAATAACACAAAAAGGAAAAGAAGCAGGAAAGTGAATCTGCTGTAACAAATTAAATGCAATAATAAATGCAGCAAGTCAATTATATACCAAGTGTCTCTTTATTAGCTTCTAGATGTCTATCAGCAGATAGGCATTCTTCGTAGAAAAATCCATAGCTTAGAAATAATCAAGATATGAAGACGGCTTTTAAAATATCACAATAGGATATAAAAAGTGTAGACACTGCTATTAAAATGTCAGGTTTTTGAGGTGTAAGTGAAGTGATTTATCTTGGTTTGATTTTTTCTTCTTCCTCTTATCACTTTGGGTGAGGGAAGTCTGATTTTTTTTGCATCTCAATAAACTGGCATTGTAACAAGTATATCTAGATTTTTTTTATAATTGAATATTGTTTTACCTCTAAATATTAGATCAACTATTCTAAACAAAGCACATATTAAATCAACTATTAACCAGTCACAAATAAAGATGCATTACTGGTGAAGAGACATCAAATCTTTATTCCCAAAAGTTTTAAAAATCCTTAAAAAAGAGTTACCGGGAAAGAGAAAATTCCTGTGAATAAGGCTTGGGAGATATCAAAATACCACTGCTTGGTAGGCAGGAAATCGTGTGTTATAGAGTAAAATGGAAAAAGAGGGCAATTCTGTCATTTTTTTTCCTTTTAAAATTTTCAATACCAAATTGGTAAAGATGTCCAAAAGCAGCAAACATTTTCCAGGTTTAATTTCAAAACAATTTACAGAATTGATGATTAATTTTATTTCATAGTTTTTTGTTGCGGCATTGGTAATAGCTGTGTGCACATTATCTGGCTAAATCATCTGGCTGAGTATGGACACCAAGTCAAAGACAAATCTTGTCATTGTATTCTAAAAAAAACCAAGGTTTTTATATAGATCTAAATGAACAGAAACAAAAAGGGCAACAAGGAATGATGTGTGTCAAGCACGGCATGTATTATTTTGAGCGTTTAAATCCATCCTTAAGGCTATAAATTGTACAGAGTCTAAGCAACATTTGTTTTCCACCAAACCTTTTTAAACAGATTAGGATTAAAGTGTTGGTAAACTTACCATTACAAGGTTTACTAAGGAAACTGCATTTAAGCTGATACCCCAGAGCCACATCACTCCAAACATGTTGACCAGTATCATAGCAATAGTGAAGGAAACAAGAACGGCAGACCATACTTCAAAACCAAGTAGCACCATAGTTACTATGAATATTGATCCAAGGGAAACGCCAAGATTAAAGATGGTGTCATCCACAATTGTTAAATATTGTTCATAAAAAACATAGAACAAGCTATGAAGAGAAAAATAAGTAAAGTTAACAAATTTACAAACTACAGCTTTCCACTTAGCATCTTCTAAAAAAGTCACTTTCCACTTTTCAAAAATTGAAGGCAAGAATGAAAGAATCTTGAATAAATTTGTCCAACCCTAATCACAATGTTCCATTCCAATTTTCCAAACCTAAAGATAGGCTTCTGTAATACAAACATTTGAAATTTTATTTTTTTAAAAACAGCAAAGGGCATAAAGTACCATTGTACAGGTATTTGTAGTTAAACACATACCCATTTATTAAGAGGTTGTGTAATAAAGGTACCAAGCTAGAAAACAGGAGACCCTGAGTTCTAGTCCTGCCTTAGGTGCAAAGCCAGCTAGGTGACTGGGCCAGTCACACACTCTAAGCCCTAGAAAGGAAGCAATGGCAAACGACTTCTGAAAAATCTTGCCATGAAAATTGCACAGACTAACAAAACTTCAGTCAATCAAACATTTAGGAATTAATCAGGACAAAGTGGGACACTTTGAATGGAATTCTAAATTAGTATTATCGGTTTAATTATTTTCAAACTGTTCTATCTCTGCACAGGCTTATTAATATTTTCCTGTTTAAAAAATACATACATTGCACAGAAAAAAAAATCAGAAAACTATTACCAACTATTGCCATCACTTCATAATCAAAATTTGCACTAGCTTTCAAGTGACCTAGGAGAATCATGCACAGAGAGCAAAAGAAGAAAAATGATGGCCCAGAACGAACAAGTAGAAAGGGCCAGAACAAAATTTAATTTTGATTAAATGAAATATATTAGCTGTTATAACAATCAATAATTTATTCTCATGTATTTAAAAAGTTCCCCCTTTACAATTCAATGGCAACTTCTGAAGAAGCTCAGGGTACCATTCAAGGATTGGGTTCTAGTGGCATATATTGTATAATCTAATTCTTAGTGAGCAAGTTTATTTATTTATGATATTTATAGGCCGCCGCACTCCAGAAGGACTCTGGGCGGCTTACAACATATCAATTTATACAAAGCATAAAAGCATAAAACCGATTTACATTCAAAAATAATATTAGGACATAACAAAAGCATTAAAAGCTTTCCAATTAAAATACCCTTACAAAACTCTAAAAAACCTCTTCCCTCAGGTAGCATCCTTAGCCCCAAGCCTGTTGGCACAGCCAGGTCTTGACAGCTCGGCGGAAGGTCAACAGGTCGGGAATGATCCAAATCCCCGGGGGCAGCTGGTTCCAGAGGGTCAGGGCCGCCACAGAGAAGGCTCTCCCCTGTGGGCCCGCCAGCCGACATTGTTTAGCTCATGGGACCTGTAGGAGGCCAAGTTGTGAAAGACTCTTCTACCCATAAAGGAATTACTGTACCTGTAAGGAAAAACTTCAGCACTTTTGTCTTTGTGGACCATGGCTTCAGTAATATTGTTTGCTACAATCCGTGCTTTTTTCAATGCATCAATAAAGTCTGCTGAGCTGTTTAGCACCGTATGGTAAGTCATGAAGTAAGTGGCTCCAATTTCAGAAGAGTTGTGTATAAAGTTGACTGCAGAACTATATGCAGCGTGTCCTCTGAAAAAAGAGAGTACAGTTGGCATACATCAAAAAAGCTGCTGACTTCTTTCAAATCAACTGACTAACAGGCATTTCAATTTGCATCTATTATCTTATTAGGAGATGCTACAGATCAATACTTGCTAAAAGTACACAACACAAAGCAATAGAATGCTGATTTGCAGCATGGATGTATTCAGGGAATAAAGTATTTTAAAAATGAAGTAAATATTTTGCTGGTAAATATAATTTCAAGAAGACAGGAGTTAAAGAGTGCTGCACGCATAGTATGACATTTCTTACTTTAAGAAAGTGACAATATTAAATTTGGTAGCCATTGGTCCATTAGGAATACCAGACACATTTAGAATATTAAGAAAATGCCATGGGGATTTTCAAAATGTCTGCTATAAGAAGGATGTCAGTCATGAAAGCCTTTCCAAATGGGAAAATAAGGTTTTGCACTGCAACCTTTTTGGTTTCCCCAGGATGCTATTCCAAGGATGGGAAAAATACAGTTCACATGCAGCATCGTATTTGCCATTGAGTAGGCTTGGCCAAATTTTAGGACTAGTCTTTGTATGGATCAAGAAGGCTTATAAAGGTAGGTCACTATTGCATCTCTTTTTTAAAAAATCACTCTCCAAGGAAATCAGGGCAATTTTTCCTTATATTTGTAGGTTTTAAGGGGCATAATGGCCCTGGAACAAAATTACGGCAGAAAAGGCCCCATGCATTCAGTCATAACACAGTATCACCAGCCACCATCCCAGGCAAGATACAAATTGCAGTACAGACAGCCATGCTCTCTTCAACTTCCATTTGCTTTTACCTTTTTAATGGACAAACACTGTATACGATTGAGCACATCTGTAAATGAACTACTGGATTATGAAGATCCACTATTTTTAATTTTCTATTACTTCTATGTGGTACTGTAAGGCCTAAATGCCTTAGATTGGTTCTTTGCTCATAGCACAAGATTTTCCAATTTTTAAAATGAGAGATACTACAGGGTACAGGCAGATATACTAGCGTTTTGGTGGCTCAAGTGGTTAGAACAGAGTACTGCAGATCAGCAGTTTGGCTGATCGAATCCCACCAGGCTCCAAGGTTGACTCAGCCTTCCATCCTTCTGAGG
>JANHJO010003625.1:223219-234282 GCA_032468235.1 Pseudoxyrhopus heterurus | reverse complement strand
CTGCCCGTTGCTGCCTGGGCAGATCCAGAGGCCTCTGCACATGCTCAGTAGAGGTTTGTGGCTGCAGAGGAGTGGGGTGTCCTCTTTGGCACCAATTTTGGGGATGAAAGAAGCCCCAACGTCATTCGTGACCCCACAAGGAACCTCTCCGGTGTAAAGAACGTGTATGTAAAGTTTGGGTGTGATTGGTGCAGGGGTGGAGAAGCCTATTTGGGACATACCCACAAACATACACACCCACACTTCTGTTTTATAGATATAGATGGGCATGGAAATCATAACAGCTAAAGGAGTTTTCATTGTTCTTTGGATTAGTGTCCCTGATTATTACTTTTCCCTGTTACCAGCTGTCCTTCCAGAATTTCATACACCACAAATTTTGAGGCTGGAAAATTCCAAGACCCTGAGTCAGATAATGAAATGCAAATCTCTCTGTCTTAAGGAGAACTTAGTGCTATTAGTTTGCCTCCCCTCACCCCCTGTGTCCATGACAGATGTCCGTCTCACAGGCTTGTGCAATGCCTGCCAACAATTTCCAATGTCCCATCCAAATGGCTGCCGTTTCCTCTTGAGCAACATCTTGCTTCTTGAAGCCTGTGGGGATTGACAGATGGAAGTTCAACCCGGACGTGTGTCCAGTGCAGCCAAGGACAGACTATTCACACTTCTGTTTTGTCTTTGCTCCTAAAACTTGGTGCTTTCCAAAGATTCTTGGGTACTTAAGACAGAAATAAGCAGGAACAGAAATGGTCTTTCTCAATTTTCAGACAGGTAAAATTATCTGGGTTTTTTTTTTAAACACAATCCCAAGACTTGAGAATTAATCTAGACCAGGCATGCACAACATATAAAGAGAAAAGGGCTACATTAATGACTTAAAAAATAAATTTAATAAATACATTCCCCTGGATCTCCTTGATCAGTTTGTCTTATTTTAAATTGTCCTGCCAGAATGATAATTTCACTATATTTCAATGTGAGATTTTTCCATACACAAACACATACACAGTTTTTAATGTTGTAACTTCTTATTATATTTTTTGAAGGTTTTGGACATTATGCAGGGCCTTTAGTGATAAAAAAAACAATAAATTGACTAGATTCTTGTATTAGAGGTAGCAATAATAAACTCATCTGTGCTTTGAAGTTAACAAATGTCCCTGGTTATTTTCACCTGCAGTTATCTGCACCAAGAGTGAGAAACTTATATCCACCAATGTTTCTATGTTTCATGTTCAGCATCTTTGGCCAGTTATGATGCTCTCTAAGGCTAATGAGAATTGTTCCCCTTATTTGAAACTATGGTTAGTGACAGATGCCGGAGAAGACACTGATGAGCCTACCTGTAATTAAATTATACTCTTTTGTTCTTTTGAGCTTTAATTTCCTGACCTAAGTATGCAGTCTGTGGAAGCATCTTAAACTATTAATATCAATGCCCGTTTTATGTACGCAGGTATGTGTAGGAGAAGAGCAGGAAATTAATGTCAGGTACAAAACATCAGGACTATACATTAAGTTGCAGTTCAGAAAGATTGATTGTTCAAGCCTGTATCAACAATCTAGTCAACTAAAGTTCAAATCTGAATCAGCATCAGATAAGGGTCAACAGAATTCAAGGCTGGACTTGGATAGCTTAGAAGAACATAAGGATAACACATTTAACTCTGTCCTCCCAATCTCAGCCTGCTCTTCTCCTCCCGCAGGGGTGTTCAAACTTGACAGTTTTGGGGACTTCAACTCCCAGAATTCCTCCTCCAGTCATGTTAGCTCAGGAATTCTGGGAGTTGAAGTCCACAAGTCTTAAACTTGCCAAGTTTGAAGACCCTTGTTACAGTATGTATGAATGTATTTTCAAATGGATCTGACATGTTCTCTTAACATCAGGAGCTTGTGTGGACATCTCAGCTAATGTTATTTTCAGAAGGAGCAATATTATAGATTAGTTTAGCCTGAAAGAGAGTAACTAGCTCAAAGTCACTCTTTAAGTGGGAAAAATTTTTTTTCTAATGGAGATTAGGAAATGGAATCTCTAATCCCAAAGCAACAATGTTAGTCACTACATTATACAGGCTGTTAATTGAGTCGCCTGATTAATAACAGTGTGTGATATTAGGATACAGTTACAGGTGAAAACGGTAAGCCAGATGAATGTAGCAGCATGAACACATCCCTGTAATTTTCTTGGCATCAGTAGAAAAGTGTTTTCTCATTGCTGTGCTTCAGAATTTATGTTTTTGACACTTCAAAGGTACTGATGGTCTGTCCTTCAAATATTAACCAGTTTGGATCTTGTGTAACTTTTTCAACTCATCCAAAGTCATTTAGAAGTGGCAGGTTTTTCATAGCTGGCAGGAATTTTTAGTATAACAGGGACTTTTGGACTGAGATAAAAAAAAATACTTCGTAAACAACTAAATTCGGGCTCAGTAAGAAATAATGGTGAGTTATAAAAATACATTAAAATGCAAATCTTTTAGATGAGGACTAAACCCACTGTCTATCAGGAAAAGAAAGCAAGCAAAGCAGGGATGTGGGATATTCTGACTATATTCTGATTATTTTTAACAATTGCAAGAGAGTCTCATACAAGACAAACAATGCCTGGTTAGGATTTCAGCACAGCATTTTTATAAACTCACTTTCGTTTCCAGCAATTAGATGTGTGACCTTCTAGATTCAGAACATTCTGCCAGAAAAATAAAAGAGATACTCTTTTAAAGCAGCCTTTATTTTTTATTTTACAAATGGGCACTGATAGTTTTTTGAATACTGCTACCATCATAATAATAGTGAAGCATTATTAGAACAAACCATTCAGCCCTTGTTATAGAGAAGCAAACACAGATTTAAAAGAGGAAAGTGTTCGCCATGGAAGAAATGACAAGGGAGATTTTAAATGGTTTTTTCCCCCCTCAACTGCACACTTTTTTTTTGAAGATACAAGCTAAAGTGGCATATTAAAAAGAAAAAAAAAGAATTATAAAATGAGTTAGAGAAATGCATTGCAGAAATTACCTCAGAACCTCATAATCAATGTTGGCTTAACTTACGGGAAAGAAAGCCAGTATTCGTAAAACTGATCAACCGCCTTTAATTATACATTAAACCCTTGACAAGGTGACTTGACTAAAAAAAACGGGAGACACAATTATGTTTCATTTTTAAAATTAAGGTAAAAAGGCAATCCATTTATATTTTCAGAGTTTCCTCCTCTTCCCTTCTCCATAACTATTATTGGGTAAAATTGCTTCACTAAATGAGGCTTTTATGTCCTTGAACAGATCTTCTGTTAAGGCAGTGTGATTTGTCCTAAATTGCATCAAGAGTTTGATTAATTAAGGGGTCCTGGACAAGGAAAACCAGAGAAGCCTTATTAAATGGATCAGTGAAGATGGTTTTCATATCGGCTTACTTGAAATAGCATTTCTGAGCTCTTTAATGGGGCTATTCTGATTTAATTAATACACCGCCTATGCAGTCTTTTTCTTCTCCTGTAATATTGCTCCACGGTTTTCTTCTTATGGTTCATTCTTGTAGCCATGGTGCCCATGGTCAGTGTGAGAACTGGACTAGAACTTCCAAAGCACATCAAAAGATGCAGTCCAGAAATAGGCAGGGACAGGAAAGTCCATCTGACATGGATTGCAGATTGGCTTTGCTCATTTTTCATGCAGGAATTAGGTACAGCCAGTCTAGAGGAAAGAAAGACTAGGTGTGACTTGATAGCAGTATTTCAATATTTGAAGGGCTGCCACAAAGAAGAGGGGGTCAAATTACTTTCTAAAGCACCAGAAGACAAGACAAGAAACAATGGATGGAAAATAATCAAGGAGAGAAGCAAACCTGGAATTAAGGAGAAACTTCCTAACAGTGAGAACAATTGACTAGTGGAACGGCTTGCCTTCAAAAGTAGTAGGTGCTTCATCACTAGGGGTTTTTAAGAAAAGACTGGACAGCCACCTGTCTGAAATGGTATAGGGTCTCCTGCTTGAGCAGGGGGTTGGAGTAGAAGACCTCCAAGGTCCCTTCTGGCTCTATTCTGATTGATTATCTGAAATGGTATAAGGTCTTCTGCTCATATAGGGGATTGGACTAGAAGACCTCCAAGATCCCTTCCAACTCTGTTATTCTATGGATGTTTTAAGCTTCTGCAAGACTAATATTATAGCTGCTTTGCACCTCGACTCTCCAAAACAAGCCCAAATTGGAGGGGAGGGGACTGCTCATTTGGTGGGGAAGGGGATTTTAAGTTGGGTGGTTGTAAGCATTTTGATCCTATTTGCCACTCATCCAGGTCAACTTTCTCTGGGTTTTGCATTGGAGGATTGAAGTTTTTCTGTTTATTCAAATACTTTCCATTCATATTTTATTTATGGATTTTTATATTCATAGGTTTTAAGGCAGAACCTAACCTGTAAAAACAGAGTGTTCAATACCTGAAAAATAAAATTCTGGAGGTTTAAGCTGTTCCTTCAAAGGAATATAGCAAGAGCAAGAGCACTTAAGACTTATACAACACTTCATAGTGCTTTATAGCACTCTCTAAGTGGTTTATAGAGTCAGCATCTTCCCCCCAACAATTGGGGTCGTCATTTTACCGACCTCACAAGGATAGAAGGCTGAGTTAACTTTGAGCTGGTCAGGATCAAACTCCTGGCTGTGGACAGAGTTAGCCTGCAATACTGCATTCTAACCATTGTGCCACTTTGAATATGATTCAAAACAATATGATATCCAGGGATTCGTGACAAACTCTTAAACCATATTGGTTAATTCTTATATCAGAATGTCTGGACATAAATAAAAAATAATGAGGGCTGTTTATTTATTTAATCAATTCATAAGCCACCCCTCCTCAACATTCATCCCAAAAAGGGAAATGGTATACTTCAACTTATAACCATTCTTTTGCTGATGGTCTGAATTTACAATGGCATGGAAAAAAAGTGGTTTATGACTGTTTTTCACACTTACAACTCTTGTATCAGCCCCATGATTACGTGATCAGAATTTGGATGGTTGGCAGCTGGCCTATATTTATGATGGTTGTAATATCCTGGGGACATGTGATCCTCTTTTGCAGTCTTCTGACAAGCAAAGTCAAGGGGGAAGTCAGATTCACTTAACAACCATGTTACTAACTTAATGACTGAGGTGATTCACTTAACAACTGTGACAAGAAAGGTACAATGGACAAAACTCTGTCTTGCTTAGTACTGGAAATGTTGAGTTCAATTGTGGTCCTAAGTCAAGGATTGCCTGTAATAATAACAACATATAATCAGGTAAAACATACTACACTGGGATCCAGACTTAAAATTCATATCATAGAGCAGGCTTATATGGCCCAGAGTGTAAGGAAGAACAGCTTCTTAGATCCAATAATGAAGTCTAAGTGGACATCTCAAATAATAGCACCTTCTTGTACTTATTCCTAGTCGGTTTTCTCTGTTTTATTCTCATTCCCATTTGCTCTATTCTAATAATATTGGCCCATTGGATGTGGACTTCCACAAGGCTCTTATCCTTTGGAAAGCAACATACAAACTCATAGCACAATTGCAACAAACATATCAATCAACCAATGGAACAGCTTGCCTTCAGAAGTTGTGGAAGCTTCATCACTGGCAGCTTTCAAGAAGAGACTGGCCTGCCATCTGTCAAAAATTGTGTAGGGTCTGCTTGGGTGGGGGGTTGGATTAGATGACCTACAAGGTCCCTTCCAACTCTGTTAATCTGTACACAACCAGTAGCTAGAGTTTTGGAGTATCTTGATCTACCTGAACTAAACTTGGTAGAAGAAAGCTTTGTTGGATAGATAAAGTTGAGGGAATTTAAACACACAACCATGAAGAAAAAGAGGGATTTTACACACTGGGATCCAAAAACCACAAGAGAGACAGCATGGGTTTGTCCCATTCGTATGCAGCATTAAGTTGATTAGTTGGCATTCAGAGAAAAATAATGTGCAATTTAATGAGAGAGTAAACTCTCTTCTAAATTGCACTCCCTGTACCCAATGAACGACATTAGTTTTTTGGGGGGGTGTTTTTTTTTAAGCAGCACAATGTGATTCCCTGGAGAAAAAGCCAAACATAATTAAAATTATTTCTACTCCAAAAATCCAGTTCTCATTACTTGGGCTGCACCTGGGTATTCCCAGCGCAATTTTTGTTGTTCTATTGAGATGAAGAAAACTGTACACCCAGAAAACTAAGTTGGCTACAGAACGGGATGGTTGTTGGAGAATGTGTGGCTGAGATGCAAAATTGTAATTGTGTTAGACAATGTCCAATCTTCAATCTGCATTACATACATGGGAAACGAACCATCATTTTTCAGAGAAATATGACACAGGAGACTAATTACTAATTCTTAAATACAGGGGTTGAAGCCTGAAGGGAAAAGTGCCTAATAACTTTTGGGATCTCAACAATTTTTGGAACAGCGGAGGAACAGATGCTTTCAAAAGTCACTCGAATGCAAATGTTAAATATAATTAATTCCTTTTATTTAGTCAATTTTTAAAACATCACACATGAAGAGAAACACAGCTGAAGGATGCAAACAAATAAGACTTTAACTTTAGACCTAAGCATAAATAAAATATAAGATGATCAAGGAGAAAGGAGAAGTTTCTAAGAGAAAGAAAAGCAGATGGTGTTTTTTTTAAAAAAAAAAAAAGGAAGAGGGGTGGGTGACAGAAGGGGATAATAAAAAGGGCTGCCAGAAAAAGTGGATTGTGGAAAGGATTGAAAGGAGAGCAAGTCGTGAATCGTTAAAGCAGTAAGACTTCTAGAATCTACAAACTTTTTCAGGCCCCGGAGCATATTAGTTAAGAAAGAAAATTCCTGAAACCCTTCAGCAAAACATTAGTGGTGCAAAATTGCCATTGGTATAAAAAGAAAAGCATTTATGGTAGGTGGAAAACTAATATTCCCAATGTAGAAAAATGTATTTAAAAGATTTGTATGGACAGCCATCTTAAATTGTGCGTGGCTCATAACAATAAAACACCTGAACCATAGAAAGCACAAACTCATAAAACACAGATAAAACTTGAATTTCACAATCATTTGGAAGGTTCATGTTTAACCAAACATTTGGACATTGTTGGACGTTTTTCTTGTTTTGTTCACATAAAAAATGTAGAAAATGCTATTTCTTCCTCATGTCGTTTGGTATATTTTCATTCAGAATACTTAGGATGTTTATCTTATGAGTTGCAATGTTGGGTTTCCAGATACCTACTGTTATGCTATCCAAAGGATGTAACAATCCAACTTTCCTTAAGCTGTCAGGACAGAGAGATATAGGTGTTATATTATTTCATATCCCCAATGTATGGGGTCTTACATGATTTCGACCAGATCTAAACAATTTTCTGTATTTTGAACTTCCTGCGTGGAGTGCTCAGTTACATTGACAACAAGAGACATATTACCAGGTTTATTCTTATTGAGAATCGTCAGTTGTGGCTAGCCAGATTTTAATTATATATTTATATAACATCTCCCTTCCGGTGAGCAAAATCATGGTTTATAGGTTGCAACAGCTGAATTCACATCTCCCACTAAGTCAAAACTAAATAAAGCACAGTACGACTTAGTAGGATATGTGAACAGTTGCAAAGTCAATGGGGTGTACAATTTGAACAAGGACACCATGAGCCGATTAGTCAATTGTTCAGATTCAATCATTCCCCAAACAGCAAATGGAAGGTGTGATTTATTACCAAACAATATTTATTTCTCTTCGATATCAGAATTTGTATCTGAGTAGTAAAAGCAGCAAAAAAGCCCATTTGCTTTTGTGGGGTTTGCACTGGATGATGTACTGGAATGCCTACCCAAAGTGATTTATCTCCTTTTGACTTTATTGTAATTAATATTGCTAATTGGCTGTAGAAGGGTCCTGTTATAAACGTGGGTTCTCAGGTTCAGCTTATGGTCACTGACTCATTCACTCACAGCCCTGGAAAATTGCCACACTCAAATCACTTCTAACTGAATACTGAGGCACAACCAGTTCTTTAGAACAGGGGCCCCAAACTCCGGGGCTGCAGCCCGCTAACAGGCTGTGGCCCATTCAGAACCGGGCTGCAAAAGCAACAGATGAACATGCATGTGTGCACAGCTGCACTTGTGTTGTGGCCTGTTGGACGCCGGCCCCTCCAGCAGCCAAATCAGATGAGGTGGTGGGATGGGATTCAGGGCCAGAATCAAGGCAACCTGAGAGCTCCGAAGGGGAAGAGGGAATGGAGCTGTCAGAGATAGAGACAGAGGAAGAACCTGGGCCATCCATCAGCCCTCAGATGGAAAGTCAACAACCCCCAGGTCTGGAGGTGGCTGATGAGGAAGAGGAGGAACAGCTGGGTCTAGTGGCTGACGCACAGATGCATAGAAGGCAGAAGAGAGGAGAGCAGTGGAAATCTATGGGCCGACGGAAGAGCCACCGCTGCTAGCGAAGTCCCACCCTAGCTCTGGGAATAAAAGGCAGGGGGTGGAGATGAATAGGTGTGGCAGACAACTATTCATCTCCCTGCCGGACAAGCTTGTTAGCTTGTGGTGAGAGAGAGAGAGAGACTTTTTTCCGGGGCTGCTGGTGCTCCTAGGAAACATTTATTTAACTACAGAGGGTTTGTCGTGTTTGCGAGCTGGGTCAGAACAACTTGCATGCTCAGCGGGTGGGTGTACGCAACTCCATTTGTGTGAGTGCTGGCACACACACACACCGCTCACACAGAACCACCCCCCCTCTCCCCCTCGAGTCCGCAAAGCTGAAAAGGTTGGAGACTGATGCTTTAGAATACATGGAGACCCAGTGAATTTAAAGTAACCGCAAACTTTACTGGTTAATGTATATCTATTTGCTCTTTCACAAACACACACAAACTCTCTCTCATTCAGATTTACCCAACGTCCTTCAAGTAGACTGTCAGGCACTACCAGAGGGATGGAAGCCACTAAGTCTGGGATACAAAAACAACTCAAGGGGTGGGCAGGCTTCAGGACCCCTTTTATCCCCCAGAATCCTTGATTTCTTCATGAGGAGGGGCTTTCCATGTGCTCAGGCCCCACTCCTTTGTGTGTTAGCTGTTGGTGAGACTCGGGGAGGAGCTTCCCATGTTCTCAGGCCCAACTTTTGTCCTTTCGTTCACTTAAGGACTTGGTTCCTTCCTCTGAGGGGGCTTTCCTTGGCTTTTGTCCACCCTGCTTATGTGCCATTTTTCACCACTTTTAGGTATGGTGCCTTCGGCCTAGTCTCACACCATCTTTGCCCATTGGCTGGACGATGTACTGGAATGCCTACCCAAAGTTATTGATCTCCTTTTGATTTTATTGTAATTAATATTGCTAATAGGCTGCTGAAGTGCCCACTAGTATAAAGATCACAAAACAAAAACTGGAGTTCCCTGTTCTAGAAGACTCCTAATCTTTTGGTAGCATGAAAAATGCAGAAGTTCAACTGTATTATTTATTAAAAAGTGCAGGTGAGGTCCTAATTGCAGAAACAAGGCCAGAAAGGGGAAGTTTCTTGGAAGAAATAGATCATAAAGTTGCCTTGCATCTTTGCACCTCTTTATCCAGGATGCGTATGTAACAAACACATGACTTTGTGTCTAATTTCCACATTATTTTCTTCTGGCACAAGAGTTATGTTGTGTGCTCTTCCTTCTCCAAGAAAATTCCAAGGGGTTTGGAATTTTCATCAGGGGAATTTTCATCAGGGGTTGACTTCCTCTGGGTACAGGAGCCCTAGAGACCTAGCAGTTTTTTTACGATCAATAAAGGAGAATAATTGTAGCTCAGGGTTGAAATGAGGTGTCATTGGTGCTCTCTGACCTTGGTTGTTTTGTTACAGACGGTTCATTACCAAAACTGGGTAACATCACCAGTTCTTCAGAGTTTTTACAATGCTTGCTTTTTTTTTTATAAGTAAACAAACTGATTATATGTAGGAGAGCATAACGTCCTTACAAAGGGAAAGATCCTTTACCTAATACTAGAACTCAGAAGAGAGATCCTAGGTTTCCTAGGTTTCATCATTGCTAAAAATAGGCTGTACATTAATCTCTAATGCATAATGTAGGTTCACCAATACTCTTAGGGTTGAGGGGTATTAAGGCTTAATTACAGAACTTCCTCATCACTTGCGTGCAGCCCAGAGTATCCAAATCATTGTGGATGCAATCTAAGAACTTGTCCAGCATTGCAGTCATGGTGTCCAAGTTCTGTCCAATCAATTTATTATGGTAGATTTTATCAACTTTAATCCAATTTCAATTTGGGCATTCAGACCTCCTCCCTATTTCTTCATAACAATCCTATGAAGTTTTTTTCTGCCAATATGGAGCGCCTGACCCAATGTCACTGAACAAACTTTGTGGCTGAGTAGTACTCTGAATATTTCTATTCACACTCATTGTTCACACTTCTAATGATACAGGTAGTCTTCGACTCACAACCATTTATTTATTTAGCGACCAAAGTTATAACAGCACTGAAAAAAGTGACTTGTGACTGTTTTTTCACACTTATGACCATTGCAGCCTCTCCACAGTCACATGATCAAAATTTGAATACTTGGCAACTGGCTCGTATTTATAACAGTATCCTGGAGTCATGCAATCACCTTTTGTGACTTTCTGACAAGCAACGTCGATGGGGAAGTCAGATTTACTTAACAACAATGTTACTAAACGATTGCAGTGATTCACTTAATAACTGTGGCAAGAAGGGTCGTAAAATGGGGCAAAACTCAATATATATCTTGCTTAGCAGTGGAAATTCTGAGCTCAATTGTGATTGTTGTCAGCGTTCCAATGAAGCTTCCCCATTCACCTTATTACTCAGAGACAAAGTCCATCCAAGATAAAAGTTTTATTTGGAGAAACCATGTTAGCACATAACCGGGCAATCCCGAAACTGATTGTTCAGTTTCGTTTCCCACAAAAGAATCATAAGTCCAACCCCTCATTTGCACATCATAAATCACATTGTCCAATTACTCTTCTCCACTTGGCGCCAATTCTTCTTTTCTGATTGCCAGCTGCACAC
>JANHJO010003625.1:165381-175731 GCA_032468235.1 Pseudoxyrhopus heterurus | reverse complement strand
AATATAAATCCTTCCATTCCCCACCATCCAGTCGGAGCTGAAGAAGCTTCTTAGATGAGAAGTGAAACGTCTTCAAATAAAGTCTAGTTGCCTCTTGGAAAAAAGCCCCTTTGGGATAAACCGTGGACGTGGAAGACGGACATTGTGCCACGTTTGCAATGAGTGGCTTTGGCGCACACATTGGCCGTGCTGCCGGTTTTCCTGCTGGAAAGTGAGTCCATTGGAATGAATCTTGTCCTGATCTGAGCGCAGGAACGGCGTTTGGGAGGGCGAGCGCAGGTAGGCGCCGGATGGGCAGGTGGTGAATTTCTGCCCCCTTAGGAAGAACCGGGCGGGCTGCCGTCTTTCTTCTCCAGCTCCTGCAGACGCTCTTCTCGAAAGTGGGCGTGCTGGGTGCCCACCTTATGGGCCATCTCCGTGGCGGTGATATCAATCTGGGCGTATTTCGAGGTGTCTCCGTCTGGGTGTGAAAGCATTGCGTTGGCCACAAAGCGTATCCCACAACCGCAGAGCAGAAATCTCGATTCTGCACAAGGACCGATAAGGGGCCCTCCGTTCTGGATCTCTGGAAGCTTCGGAGAGCAAACACAGGCAGTCCTCGACTTACAATGTTTCATTTAGTGACCGTTCAAAGTTACAACGGCACTGAAAAATGTGAACTACAGCCATTTTTTCACACTTAACAACCGTTGCAGCATCCCCATGGCCACGCGATTAAAATTCGGATGCTTGGCAACTGACTCATACTTATAACGGTTGCAGTGATGACTCTTTGCGATCTTCTGACAGGCAGTGGGGAAGCCGGATTCACTTAATAACTGAATTACTAAAATATTAACTGCAGTGATTCACGTTAACAACAGGGGCAAGAAAGATGGAGAAATGTGGCAAAACTCACTTAACAAATGTCTCAGCAATGGAAATTTTGGGCTCAATTGTGGTCATAAGTCGAGGACTATCCTAGCTTGGCTCTTCTGGGAAGCCCCACCCCTTTCTTTCCTGCCCCCGCTAAGGCTGCCTGGAAGCCCCCCTTCAGGTTATACAGGTAGTCCTCAACTTACGACCAGAATTGAGCCCAAAGTTTACGTTGCTAACTGAGACTTTTGTCAAGTGAGTTTTACAACGAACTTACAACAGTTCGTTTAGTGACTGTTCGAAGTTACTGCAAAAGTGACCATTTTTCATGGTGATGACCGTTTCAGCACCTCAGGGTCACATGATCAAAATTCAGGCACTTGGTGACTGACTCACGTGTATGACGGATGCCATGTTCCCGGGGTCGTATTATCCCCTTTTGTGACCTTCCTGAATGGGGAAGCCAGCTTCATCTAACAACCGTGTGACACTAATTTAACAACTGCAGGGATTCCCTGAACCAATGTGGCAAGAAAAGCCATAAAAAACCCTCCCACCTCACTTAACAAATGTCTCACTTAGTGACATAAATTTTGGGGGTCAATTCTGATCATAAGTCGAGGACTACCTGTAACCGTGGCTATTTAGCCAGATTTGGAGGGAGGCGAGGAGGGAAACTTTATATTCCAAAGTCTTATTGTGATTCTTAGCGTAGATCAGAACGTCACGAAAAACTTACTCTCTTGACTGCTTGGCCATTTTTGGAGATTCTTACCTCGAATGTTCCCACTGGGTTCCTGAAGCTCCACCTCCATGTAATGGAGTTGCTTCTTTGCTGTGGGACTCATGGGGATATTCACGTAAGTTGCCATTTCACCGTGCAATTGCTCCGAAAGTGGGACTTCTGCAGAAATAAACAGAATGCGAAGTCTGTGGGGATGACCTTGAAAGTGGGAGGAAGCCAAGCCTGCAGAAGGAATGTGGGGATGGCTTATGTCTCTCATGGGACCCTCCCTAGGGTCTAGGACTATAAAGGTGTGGGAGGGGAAGAGATGTATTTTCAGACCAGCCCAGGGGTGTCAAACTCAAGGCCCACGGGCTGGATCCGGCCCACGGGGTGCTTAGATCTGGGCCATGGGAACAATGAAGGACTGGCCCGCTGTGCCTCTGCTAATAAAAACAGAGCTTGGGAGGGTAGCATGTGGCCCTCCCAGGGTCCGTTTTGGCCTCAATGGCCTCCTGCAGCCCTCTGACAGCGAAAACAAAGCTCGAGGACCTCCGTTTTCGCTGGCAGAGGGCTGCAAGAGGCCGTCGCAGCCAAAAACGGAGTCTCGACGAATGATGTCAAGCTGGCCATGCCCTCCCCGGCCACGCCCATCCCGTCCCCCAAGGTCCAAACACAACAGTGATGTGACCCTCAATTAAATTGAGTTTGACACCCCCGGACTAGCCAAATTTCCTTTCCTTTCCTTTTTCTCTCTCCTTTTTTACAGCTCTGTAGCCCGTTAAATCAGGGTGACTGACTGGAACTGAGCGTTTACTGGCTGGATGCCCTTCCTGACACCTGCGTGGAGTTCACAGTAGATATTTGCTCTTTGCTCCCTCAGGGGGAAACTATAAAATTTCCATTTTTTTTCTTTTTATGCCCCTATAGTCCCTTAATTCGGGGTGGGGTCAGGGTGACTGACTGGAGCTGAGTGTTTACTGGCCGGATGACCTTCCTGACGCCTACATGGAGTTTACAGTAGGTATTTTCTCTTCACACCCTGAGAGAGAAACTACGAAATTTCCTTTGGGTGTGTGTTTTTTTTTCTTTTTACGACCCTCTAGTCCCGTAATTCAGGGTGGGGTCAAGGCCAATGGGTGGAGTGAGCATTTACTGGCCAGATGCCCTTCCTGATGCCCATGTGGAGTTCACAATAGGTATGTTCTCTTTGCACCCTGAGAGAAAAACTACGAAATTTCCTTTGTGCAACCTTGCAATAACGATAAGGATAGCACTCTTGAGTAGGGTACCTTGCAAGGGTGACAACAGACTTTTAAACGACAATCACTTAACTGGATACGTCTGGAGGAGTGAACAACCAGAACTAGAATGGAAAACTTTTTTCTCCGGACATGAATGGTGTGGGAAATTCAAATCCATCCGTGGTTCTTACCTAGATTGGGTGCGAACATTTGAGATGATAAAATTGAAGTTTCCTTTAAAAACACACAAACACACACATAGAGAGAATAGGCTGTATTAAAATACGCTTCTTTCAAAACTAGGAGCACTAAAGCTAACTGCTTTCTATTGATCTCTTAAAATACAGATAGTCCTCAACTTATAACAGTTTGCTTAGTGACTGTTCGAAGTTACAACATTGGAAAAATGGATTCATGACCATTTTTCACATTTACGACCGTTTGCAGCATTCCCCGGGGTCACGTGATTTAGATTCGGATGATGGACAGCTGACTCACATTTATGACGGCTGCCGTGTCCCTGGGTTCACACGATCCCCTTTTGCGACCTTCTGATAAGCCAAGTCCATGGGAAAGCCAGATTCACTTAACAACTTGGGCACAATTAGTGTGCCTAATTTAACAACAGCAGGGATTCACTTAACAAATGTGGTGAGAAAAATCGTAAAATGGGGCAAAACTCACTTAACAAAATTTCTCACTTAGCAACACAAATTTGCGGCTCAATTGTGGCCGTAAGTTGAGAACTTCCTATATTTCTATAGAAACACATTAAGAAGATAAAAAAAAAAACCAGGAAGGTTTTAAATGTGATAACCAGCATCTGGAATTGCATCTGGAAACACACAGGTAACCCATGCAGCCCACAAATGCAGTTTGGTGCTGCTACACGGATCCAGTATCTGACAATCTTTACCACCCATGCAACCTAATTCTGCACCAGCTGAAGCTTCCAAATGTTCTTCAAGGATAGCTCCCTATAGAGACCTTTGCAGTAGTCCAGACGAGAGGGCATGAGGGTGCGAGGGACTGTGAGCAACGATATTGCTAATTTTCTTTTCCAGTAAACCACAGCTTAATTAAGAAACCAACAAAAAACACTGCCACCAACACTGATGGAGCAAGCCACTTGCATATAAACAGAGAGCAAACCTCTCTCCCTACTAGCATTGATGATGTTATCTAGTTGGGTCATGAAACATCTGCAAGAAAGCAACCCAGCTCAGAGAGCCCCCAGGAGCCCCCAGTTGAACCCTGAACTACAAATATTCCCTTCTGTCTATTTACTTCATGTTATAATCTTCTTTAGAAGGCCAGATCCTGAAGATGAAACTGAAATACTTTGGCCACCTCATGAGAAGGAAGGACTCCCTGTAGAAGAGCCTAATGCTGGGAGCGATTGAGGGCAAAAGAAGAAGGGGACAACAGAGAATGAGGTGGCTGGATGGAGTCACTGAAGCAGTCGGTGCAAGCTTAAATGGACTCCGGGGGATGGTAGAGGACAGGAAGGCCTGGAGGAATGTTGTCCATGGGGTCACGATGGGTCGGACACGACTTCGCAACTAACAACAACAAGAGTCAACAGAATTCAGGGATTTAGATCTCATGTGCAAAAGGGTCTTCAAACTGATGATGTGCTTGACCACTCCCTTGGGCTCAGCCTGGTCATCTCCTACTTAGACAACTATTAACATCACTGAAATCAGCCTTCCAAAGGCTGATATTTCAGCACCCATATTTTCTTTGTAGCATAAAAAGAATCCACAGAGATGAGCCTGAGATGTTCGCTGATCACCCAAATTATTACTTGAACTGAATTTGAGATTTCTTTACCTTGCTTCCGAGTCTGAAAACTCTCTAACATCTATGGTTTATTAATCGTTAGCCACATGAAGAAGTGTCTGATTAATCATAATCCTTTCATCCTTGACCTTTTCGTGCAAAGTAAAAAAAAATTAGCTCTGCAGGGTTTGGCAATCATGGCTGACGACGGTGTACAGAATGCAGGTGGATCTGCGAACTGCAAGCAAAACTGTTGGTTTAACTTCTGCTTAACTCATTTTGTATTTCCAGTTTCATATTGTGAAGCTGACAAAGCCAGTGGCCCTTTGGACGCAGCAAGACGTATGCAAGTGGTTGAAGAAACATTGCCCCAGTCAGTATCAAATCTACAGCGAGTCATTCAAACAGCATGACATAACTGGTAAAGTATGAAAATATCAAATTTATTTCATTTTAGAATAGAGGTGCACATGTTTAATTTCTCCTAATGCCATAAAGGAGTAACTTGTTTTATATGGGCGTTCGGTTTGATAAAATGGATGTGATTCCCTGGAGCAGTTTGAGGACAGGAAGAAATAAACAGTGTGTGACGTGACATTATTTAAAGGAGTGGTGGGAAGAAAATTTGCAACGAGGGAGTCATTCTGTGATTTTAAAAAATTAGTTTTAATGGACCTTTTGGGGAGTGAGACATGCTCCTATTAAGGATGTGGTTTAAGAATAAAAGGATGCAAATAAAAGTAATTAGTATCATAGGGCTGGAAGGGACCTGGGATATACCAATCTGCACCTTTATGTATGAAACATGTTCTCCTCCAAAGATTTATGGCACCCATGAGTAAAACAATGGCTTCTGAATTTGGAATCTCAGCAACTACTTACCAGAGAGTTGGACTAGAAGGTCATCAAGATCTGTCTATGGAGATCTGGACTTCCTTGGTTTGTTTCTTTGAAAATGTTTTGCTTCTCATCCAGGAAGCTTCTTCAGTTCTAACTCTAACTGAAGAAGCTTCTTGGATGAGAAGCGAAATGTTTTCAAAGGAAAAAAACAAGGAAGTCCATTTGCCTTTTGGAAAAGCACTTTTGGGACAACCATGACCTGGATGATTGAGAATCTCCATAGGTCTCGATTGATGATTTAATCTAGTCCAACTCTCTGGTAAGTAGTTGCTGAGATTCCAAATTCAGGAGACATTGTTTTACTCATGGGCACCATTTGGAAGAGAACATGTTTCATATATAAAAGTGCAGCTTAGTATATCTGAAAAGTGTATGTGAGTTTCATAGGATTTCAATGCTCTTTTTAAAAAAAGGCATTAGGAATTGGAATTCTTTATTGGCCGTAACTAAAAGTAAAGAAGAGAGAGATTTCTGATGTAGCTCCACCTTCTAATCCTTCACTGTTTCTAGTTTCTTCCTGCCTTCTATGTTTCCTCTGAAGCCGCACGGAACTCATCTGAAAAAAGGAGAAACAGATTGCTCTTTTCTTCTCCATCTTTTGTGATTTTTGTAACATTTACTATGTTTTTCCAGTAGTCTCAGAAAGCTAAGCTGGGTCTAATGCTTGAGCTTTTAGAAATACCAGGGCTATAGGCTAGATTGGGAAATTGTAAAACACTTCCTGGAAGAAGCCAACTCAAATTGCTTCTCATTTACCTAAAGTGCATTCCTTTCTTAAATCATTTTTAAAAACAGAGAAGACTCCACAGTGTATCATTTGCTTGACTCCCTTTACTACCTACTTCTGGATTGGGATAAATATTTAGAAGGATATTTTATCAGCAGTAGAGCCCATATCTTCACATAGAAATTCCCTGTTTATATTTCCTTTACAGTGGTTAACACAGTGGTTAACACAGACTCATCAGTAGTATATTCCTAAGACACGAAGAGCTGTTTTTGGTCACAGTGTGTATCCTCTGTTTACCATTACTCTGAAGTATAGATAGATGCATCAGGGTTCCAAGTAATAGATCCATTGCAAGCAAGAACTCCGAGGCAGGTGGATCCCTCAAAGAATAGCTTTATTGGAAATATCATATTGGCACAGATCTGGTGAAAACCTACTCTGAAGGTTCCCTCTGAAGGTTCACCTAATTAAAAGTTTTTTCCCTCAACCCCAAACAATCAGTCACATGGCCCAATCAAGGTAGCATCCGCTGGTCTGGTGACATCACTCTTCCTTCCTCCGTCCAGGTGTGAGAACGTTCTTGGTTCCCAAGAGAAAGTGTTTTATTTTGACTACACAACACCAGCTATCTCTAATCCCCCCTCCCTATCCCTCGCCTCAGAATGGCAGCACTAAGGCTCCAAGATGGCTCCGGCCAGATCAGCTTCAGGGTTGACACTGTGCTCTTAATAATTCAGATAATTTACTTGGAGACTAAGGTTTCTAAAAACAAAAACATTTTGGTATAAAAGTGAAATATACAGATAGAAGATTAGCCTATTTTTTTTAATCGTATTTTTGAAAAGACTTTGATTCATAAAATGACCTATTCTCCCAGGAACATTTATTAGATATATTTCTATGCCGCCACAATCAAAATGACTCTCAAAGGCTTACTTAGGGAAAATATATAAAACATACCCAGTAAAAAGAAACACAGTGGCAATTTAGCAATGCAATTGAACAACATTTTCTTCATCGCAATGCAATTTAAAAAAAAAAATGAAGTGGAAGAAAATAATTGTATGAAATTGCAAGAAGGGAGACATTGCATAAGCTACACATCTATTCCCTTGGTACAAATCATGAGTGAAACTGCATTGGAAAATCTGAGTAGGATTCATGTATCATTTTTGAATAATTCACCAGACATTGCTTGTCCTCCTCTGTTTAGTCCCCAGATTCTGTGACATGAACTGCTCTTGTAGATAAGCTCTAGAAGGAAGTGCAAATAAGGTACCTTTCCAGATTAAAGGTGATCATTTTAAATAATGCGAAATGCCATCTATAAACCAGGGCAGGCAGGAAAGGAGGAACAAACAATAATGTAGCAAAACAACAATACTTCTGTTTAATATTTTATAAGATCTTGATAAAATGATATTTATATGCCAGAGTTACATGGAATGCTGTTACCTTCCCATGAAAGTGGTACCTATTAATCTACTCGCACTTGCATGCTTTCAAACTGCTAGGTGAGCAGTATGGAGTCCTATTTTGATGTTTTTAGACTGTAGAAAGCTACAGTGAAGAACTGAGGGAACTACAAAATAAAATGCACTGCTAAGCCATCATTTACACATTAGTCCATCCTTTACAATGTAGAATTTCAAAAAATCAAATTCTTTAATTATCCCAATTAGCCAGTATGCTTGAAGCTAGTGGTTTGCCCATAAAAGAAGAATTGGCTATAAAAAAATGTATAGTTTATCCAAAATTCACATAAAACTGCATTGTATTAATCAAGGGCTTAGTAAATGGTGCTGAAGGGATTGTAATGGCATTACAGTAATGCTGAATGTTCCTGGTGGCTTTGTCCATTTAGTTACTCATTTGGTTCAGAAATTTAGGAGGAAACGGAAAATATTGCTTAACAGTCTTCAATAATTAATGATAATGTCACTTTGTGACCTATTTTTTCCAGAACTTATACAATTATAGGATACATGAAATTAATTTAGATTTTGTTTTTTGCCTGCCGGATTGATCCTGGTAAAACACTGGAAAATAAATTACTTATTTCTTTTGATCAGTGATTGCTAAAACTGTGGAAAATAACCATGGCTGAAAAACAAACCCAGCAGCAAAAGATCGCTTTAATTAAAATTCATTTCATTCATTCTTGGTTTTTAGTTAGGTTAACAAAGTAATACTAATACATCGACTCTATGTAATAACTGCTAGGAAAGAAATATTACATATGAATTTAAAATATGGATGCATCTCTCCAAAAGATTAGAAACTATGCATTTCATGTAATTGCTCTTTTCTCTGTCTCTTTTGCTTTACCCCAAGTTGTTTATAATTCAAAATGTCTACATGTGTATGTATTAAAAAAAATAAAATAAGTACCTTTGATATGGATATCAGAAAGTCATTTCTCAATGGATGTCTCCTTCTGATTTTTGGTAACTTCATGGGCATTGTTTACAAAGACTTTTTAGCTATAGTATGGAACCAGTTTGATGTAATAGTTAAGGCAACAAGCTAGGAGTTTTAATCCCACCTTAGTCTTGAAGCCAGTTGAGTGACCTTGGGCCAGTCATTCCTTCTCAGCCCTAGAACGGAGGCAATGGCAAGCCACTTCTGAAAAACCTTGCCAGAAAAACTGCAGGGACTTGTCTTTGCAGTTGCCAGGAGTCAACCCTGACTTGAACACCAAGATAAAAAAGTATGGAAACGGTCTTGGATAGATATCCCTGCAAGGCGATCCAACTGGTCAAGTCTGAGAGGAGATCAATCCTGACTGCTCTTTAGAAGGCCAGATCCTGAAGATGAAACTCAAATACTTTGGACACCTCATGAGAAGGAAGGATTCCCTGGAGAAGAGCTTAATGCTGGGAGCAATGGAGGGCAAAAGAAGAAGGGGACGACAGAGAATGAGGTGGCTGGATAGAGTCACTGAAGCAGTCGGTGTGAGGAGCTTAAATGGACTCTGGGGGATGGTAGAGGACAGAAGGCCTGGAGGGACATTGTCCATGGGGTTGCGATGGGTCGGACATGACTTCGCAACTAACAACAACAACAACAAGCTAACTTTAGCCTGGTTACTGTCTCTCTCTCTCTCTCTCTCATTCTAACCTGAGATTATTGTTGTTTGGGGAAGATGAAAATGTAAACCTAATGCAGAAAACAGGCATCAATATTGAAAGGCCCTCTTCAATGAAATGATTGAAGGTCTAGAAGCTTTATTTTCCTCCACATCTGGTCAAGCTGCAGCAGATAAAATAAAAGCCAGACTCAGGGGAAATTCACCTAAACAATTAACAGCTTTGGAGGGATTTGCCAAACTGGATAACCTGTTCTCATATCCTGCTTTTGTTGAAGCGAGTTGTTGTAATGGAAAACAGGATATATATGGATTTGTATAGTCCTTTCACCTTTAGAAGCCCTTTGTGATTGATTGCCTTTGCTGAATTGTAAGAACATCAGATACTGCTTGAAAGGGGGGGCTCTTCTCTAGCTTCACCCCCACACACACACAAATGGGGGAAAAAAGCATAAATTGTTTAAGTTAACAAATGCAATGCCCTTGTTAGCATTCTTCTCTGAGAACAAAGGAAAGAATGTTGGCTTGTAGCTGTAGATTCTTCTCAGAGCTGTTCTCTTTGGAGTAAATCCGTGGACATTGAGGTGAGAAAGGTTTTAGGAAAATTAAAGTTGCCAGGTTGCTTGTTTATTCTTTTTTCCCCCAAACAAATATCATAACTGAATGGAAAACCAATCTGTAGGAGGCAACGCCCCTTCCTTTTTGAGCCCCAACACAACCAAAAGGCACAGGAGAAAGCACCCTCACGAAGCTTAAGTAGGATCTACGTAGACCTGAAATGAATCTCTTAGGGACAGAGAAGAAAATTGTCCCATCACAACCATTATATGGATTGACTACATTATCCCCTCCAGAAGATTATAGAAGAGCTAGAATGAACTTGCCAGCCCATCTGTTTGGTTTAGCAGCATGGGTCACAAATCAAAACATAAGCAGATTGATAGCTAGCTAGATATCTAGATAGATAGATAGATAGATAGATAGATATCTAGATATCTAGATATCTAGATATCTAGATAGATAGATA
>JANHJO010003624.1:109227-121502 GCA_032468235.1 Pseudoxyrhopus heterurus | reverse complement strand
TCAGTTCATTTAGTTTGCTTTGATATCAGTTTGCCTTTCAAATGTCCCTGCAACATATGATGTGCTTTTTCATCCCATTTCTCATAATGTACATATTTTATACTGAATGTTTCTAATAGCATTTTTTGTAAATGATTTTCTGTAAAATACTGCATATTTTCCCCTAATACACACATTTCTTTTGCATGCTCCAAAGCTGTGGACTGTATTTTCAAATTCAAAAAAGTGTGAATGTCAGCATAATGTTGGCATAACAATATTGTGGTTCACATATAGCTTGGGAAGTGCAAATGATTTTTCCATCAAGATATCAATCAAACAAATGTCTCCTTGATCCCTATCCAGCGTTCTCCAGTGTTACAGTAGCTCTCAAAGTCTAAGATTTTTTTCAGGTTTTCTAGCCAAATTTCTATTAATTGAAGTAATGCGTTTGGGTTAGCTTGCATATAAATAAAATCATAATAAATATTTCTTATAGCCAGTAACCAGTGTTAAAAGGAACTGTGGTGGCGCGGTGGTCAGAATGCAGTATTGCAGCCTAACTCTGCCCACTGCCAAAAGTTTGATCCTGACCAGCTCAAGGTCGACTCAGCCTTCCATCCTTCTAAGATTGATAAAATGAGGACCCAGTTCACTGGGGGAAATATTCTGACATTGTAAACTGCCCAGAGAGTGCTGTAAAGTACTATGGAGAAGTATATAAGCCTAAGTGCCATTGCTAGTGCTATAATAACAGAAAATTTGTTGACATCAAATTATCTTTTAAAACTTGTAATATAGCCAAATATAGAACTGCCAGGTAAACTGTATGTGAGGGACAGGAAGAGAGAAAGAAAAGGGAAAAGAAAAGAGGGAAAAGATTGGATGGTAGTTGCCTAGAAATTTGGGTAAAATGATCTAGAGGATTTTCAGACAAAATAGCCACTCCCAAAATAATAGTATAAATCTCATTTGCTGTGGTTTGATGATCCAGCATAGCATGGAACAGAAAGGGGAGAAGCATGTCAAAGACATGACAAGTCAAAGGTGGCTGAGAATCTGTAGTCATGCTGATCTGTGATGCATAAAAAAACATGAATCTTTAATTGCACCATTGTGGCTACCATCTTGAGGTTGTTGTTGGTTTTATTCATCATAACCTGCGATGTGATACAGCTGTCAGCCTCAATTCAGGGTTATATTGATGTTTTTTAAAGGTCTGAATGGCTCAAGGAACACAGCGTTCTTTAATGTACCTTCCTGACCTCTTTGGAAGCTTCAGAGGTGTCCATCACCTGTCAAGTGAAGAAAGAAGGAAAAGTTTTATTGGTTGAGACTTCTTATGAAATGCTCCTACAAGGCAGTACACAAGGCACATTGGCATTACAAGAAGTATCCCTTCAGTGCCAAAGGCTGTTTCCTAGTTCAGTTTTCAGCTTGATTTAAAAATTCCCCTTATGCAGTGCAATAAAAGATTTTATGCTTCCCATGCCATTGATTTGTTTAATTTATTATATTTTTAAATTTTAGAAATTCTGATTGGGCTTTGTACAGATTAGAAAGATGGAGAGGGGGAAAGGACAGGAGGAAGGGAAAAGGGAGATGAAGAGAGTTGTTAAATGCACTCACATTCATTTCAGCAGAGAAAAATATTTTAAAAAATAAATAATGATTCAAACTTTGGCAAAAGGTTTCTCAATATCTGCTGAATGATGAATCAGCAGGGCCAGAGACAAATATAATTGCCTGCCAGGATATCAAGCAGTTGAGATGAATTAGTGTAGAAAGTCCACCTAATCATTTTGTTCTGCACAAGGTTCTGTAAAAGACCTTTGAATGGGTTTTATGAAAGGCCAGAAGGCAACAACTATTCTTTGCTACCATTAGTCCTCGACTTACAGCCACAATTGAGCCCAACATTTCTGTTGCTAAGTGAAACATTTGTTAAGTGAGTTTTGTCTCATTTTATGACCTTTCTTGCCATGGTTCTTAAGTGAATCGCTACAGTTGTTAAGTTAGTAACACAGTTTTTATGTGAATCTGACTTTCCCATTGACTATGCTTATCAGAAGCTTCCAAAAGGTGATCACGTGACCTCAGGACACTGCAATTGTCATAAGTATGAGTCAGTTGCCAAGCATCTGAATTTTGGTCACATGGTCACAAGCAGGGGTGGGATTCTACCGGTTCGGACCGGTTCGGGCGAAGCTGTTGTTATGGAACTACTTGTTCGGGCGAACAGGTTCTGTTGGAGATGAATTGGGCCCACCTGCCCCTGTGCTATACTGACCTTTATTCCCTTCGTTTGAATCCCAGCTGATCGGCACAGCAGCATGGATTGTTGCACCTCAGCTGTTTTCAGTCTCCATGGCTGCAGTAAAAGGTGAGTTTTCTTGCTATTTTCACAAAGCAACCCATGTGCGCAGCATGTGTTTGGTGTGTGCATGCGCAAAGTGAACCGGTTGTTACACCGGTTGAATCGCACCACTGGTCACGAGGATACCTCAACAGTCCTGAGTGTGAAAAAAGTCATAAGTCACTTTTTTCAGTGCCATTGTAATCTCAAATGGACACTAAACAAACTGTTGTAAGTCGAAGACTACCTGTATTTGCTTTAAGAAAGTGGTACTCTCAGTCATGCTACCGTTCATCAGAAAAACGTCCCTATTTAAATGCTTTGATCTCTCATTTTAAATGAGTTCATACGAGTTTGTTCCACAATGGATATATTTACAATGGATCTATTCTTATCTTTAGTATTGTAAAAAAGAGAAATCAAGTGGGTTCCCTGAAGAGGAAGGATGACAGGAAGAATAACATCGCAGATGTCTTGCATTTTTAACATACCTTCAGCCTGTAAGAAGCTTGTAGGAAAGCAAGACCCAAGTAGAATGTAATCAAGATATAAATGTGAATAGCTAATGGGAGCAGAGCATATTACCAAATGGGAGGAAAATGTATTAGTACAGAAAGTGAAGTATCTTTGGCTCTCGAGCACTACAGATGAAACGATTAATTAAAGAATGATACAGTATTTCATTGGCTGCCAACTCGGTGGAAATTTAGATAGACAAACCCGCAATTACAGGAAGGAGATAATCAGTTATGCATTTAAAAGAGTATCTGCCAAGCAACGAGTCCTTTAATTAGATGTGCAATTTTGATAGCAATACCCCTCCCCCACCCCCACCCCAAAAAATAAAACAACCAAATGGATTGTTCGGAAGTGATGGAAAAGTAACAATCATATGAAAACTGAAAGCCTTGGTTGGTTTTATCTCCCTGTAGCAGGAACCAATTAAAATAAAACAATAAAATGCAATTGTTTAGATTGGATTCTGTGATTACAATTAAAAATACCACATTAACTATCCCAGATGGAGAAAAAATTAACTGAGAAGAGAGAAAAAAACTTTGTAAAAGTGAATGGATTAATAATAAATAAAGCACATTTAAAACTAAGAAATGATTTAAGCATATATCTGTTGGGCACGAAGAATCAAGACCACAAGTTATGGTGCAGTTAAGAAGATTTATTGCTTGTGACTAAACACAGGAATGTAATCAACTAACCATCAGCACTAAATTGGCACTAGATAAGAGTCAATGGAATTCAAGAGGGGTGGACTTGGATCGCTTATGGGAATGTAACAACTCCAGAACGATTCCTCTCTTGACTCCACCTCCAAGCTCTGCCTCTTCTCTTACAATATCATTTCAATTTCTAGAAAAGCAATGCTCATATGACTGAATGCTACTCTATTTAATCCCCTTCCTTCCCTTTATATCAAAAGCTATCACACCAGGCCACAACTAAAGCTACTACTCTTCTTACTGTTCCTCCAGAAATATTCTTTTCAGGATAAATAAATGCTACTGTTTGTTTGTTTGATCTTTAATCCATTTCTAAAATATATTATTCTATCTTGGCTGAAGAGATGAAAAAAGGGAGTTCAGATGTCCCACCCTTCATAAAAAATATATGCAAGAGTGCATTGTATGGGTTTGCAAGTAACACTTGCTTATTGCCACTGACATGTCAAGGAGCCACCTATACCTGCCATCCTCAATTTATAGCATGTCAGATTGATGTTGGAACATATTCAATAGCGGTATTTCAATTGATATCTACATTGTTTTGTGAAAATCTCATGAAATGTAATTCCTGCTAACATGGAATAAGTCTATGCAAATACATTATTTATACATTCATAGAAACAGTGTTTAAAATTGTCATTTGGCTAATTTGGTGAATTCTGGGCATTTTTTGACCTACTAGAAATTTATCAATTTACTAGTACATCTCAGTAGACCTAATTTCTAACTCTGCAATAGATAAAACCAAATGCGGAGCTGATTCATTTCTCCTCAACTTCTCTATATTTCAAACCACAAGTCCATTGTTTTTTTCCTTTGGTGTATTGCAGCTCTGTTTGCTTTTAAATGGTCAATTTCCCCATTTACAAGAATTCATGTCTTACTCCATCTCCCAGTTAAAGGACTTCAATTACCTTAGGTTTTCAAAGACAAAGATGGCTTGATGGCTTTGCTGCCCTCCCTCTTATGAACAACTTTGATGATGAAGTTGATGATGAATGCATATTAACAGAATAACAGAGTTGGAAGGGACCTTGGAAGTCTTCTAGTGTTCAGACAAATGGTTTCTTCTTAAAAACTTCCAGTATGGAGCATTCACAACCTCTGGAGGAAAATTGTTCCATTGATTAATTGTTCTAACTGTCAGGAAAATTATTTTTAGTTCTACGTTGCTTCTCTCCTTGATTAATTTCCATCCATTGCTTCTTGTCCTGCCTTCGGGTGCTTTAATAGGTATTAATGGCAAGAGTATATGCATAGAAGCATTTTTGCATAGTTAAAAAGCTGGTTTGTGAAGACTGGATCTTGACTACTGTTTATTATACACAGTATTGCAAACAGAATTTATAGGAGACAGAATACAAATATTTAAAATAAATAACACCTATAAAGGTGTAATGTGTTTCTAGAGAAAGTTTTAACTGCAATTATCCTTTACCATTTTTCTTAGAACATTTTTTTAAAAAAGCAATTTTTTAAATTTTCCAAAATTTTATGGAAATATGATAAACACAAACCATATAACTATGATAATCTCTCTCTCTCTCTCCCTCTCCCTCTCTCTCTCTCTCTCCCTCTGTCTCACCCCCACCTCTCTCATAACAATACCTTTAATAATATCAAGCCTGCAGGCAAAACTATCCCCTCTGAAAACTGCTGGAGAAGAAAATAGTATCATTGTCCCACTACAGCTGCAAGTAACCTGCTTCAGTTGTTGTCACCAGGCCCTCATCATGTTTAATCGGATAAAAATGACTGACTTCCTGCAACAGGATGGTTTATTTGCCAAGGACACGCATATCCAGCTGGTGTCTGCTCTGGTCCTATTCAATTGGATTCGACCGGCGATTTTATGACCTTTCAAGGTTACGAGGGCATTGGAAAGGGTCCTTTGCACCCTGAAAAGCCTTTGCACCCATCATAAAATGCCACACACTGTCTTGCAGTTTCACGATTGCCCTTTGGACACTTAGCAACCAGTTTGCATTTATAGCTGGTTGCAGCATCTCACAGTCATGTGACCCTAGTTTGCAATTTTTTTTGCAGGTTCCCCCAGAGCTGTGGTGGCCCAGCTGTTAGAATGCAGTATTGCAGGCTATTTCTGCTGTCTGACAGCTGCCTGCAATTTGGCAGTTCGAGTCTCACCGGTTCAAGCTTGACTCAGCCTTCTATCCTTCCAAGGTCATTAAAATGAGGACACAGATTTCTGGGGGCAATAGGCTGACTTTGTAAACTGCTTAGAGAGGGCTGTAAAGCACTGTGAAGCAGTATATAAGTCTAAGTTCTATTGCTATTCAGAAGAATGGACTCGCTTAATGGCTGTGTCGTTTGCTTGGTGATTTGCTTAACCATCACTATGAAAAATATCAGAAAAAAAAAATCTGATTGTGTGGCTGCTTCAACATATGACCTCAACAACTTATGATCGGCTTTCTGGTCCCAATTGTAGTTGTTATTTGGGGACTACCTATACTGTACAGCAGAACTCAGGATTGGATTTTGTTTTTGTTTTCAGTTCAACAGATCTTGCCATAAATCAGCATTTGCTTAATGTTAAAGATGTTTTCAAGTGAATTTTTTTTGTATCAAAAGGCTGTTTTTCAAGGAAAACAAAATGTCAACATCTCCCCTTGAATGCTGTGTCTCTGTCTCTCTCTCTCTTCTACATGGTAGTTGATGTTTCCTCACTCTAGTTCTATATTTATCTTCAACAAACATTTTTTTCTTTTTGATTGCTCTCTGATCTAGCCAATCAAGAATCACTTTGCCACTGTCATAACATCACAATCAGGTGAAAACTTAACAAGCTGCTGAATGTCACAAAGCCAATTCCATATGAGCACAAGACATTACCTCATTAAAACTTTGCCTCCTGAGAACAATCTCTAGGGGGTGGGGGAAGCAGAAATTTGTTGAAAATGTTCATTACCCAGTGCTTCCCCCATTTATCTCACTGCTATATTTATTTCTTGACTGATTTAACTTTCTAGTTCAACCACCTCCTGAAGTGATTTAAAGCACTTGGCAATGTCAAAGAATGTGCACAACAAAGACATATAAACGTCATATTTTCTATTGGATGTGTTTTGGTTCAGTACTCCAAATTAATATGAAATTCAGGTCTTTTTCTGTGGTCCCAAAGCTTCCTTGGCTAATGTATAAATATTTTCAGGATAGAAAAATGGCCAACAAAGAACGCATTTTTGCTTTCCCATGGGTAAGAACAGCAAGAAATAGTAGTCCGTGGGATATTATTGCAAGTTACCATCTTGACTTGTTTTGACACCCTCTCCCCAAAGATAATCCTGGTAGGTACCACATTTATAAAAGGATATTGAGAAGCTGGAATTTGTCCAAGTGAGAGCAATAAACTTAAGCATGGCCTTAGAAGGAAAAATCTATGAGAAAAAAATTGTCAGAGACACTTATGATTGGTCTGGAAAAAAGAAGCCTACAGACATGATAACTGTTTCCAACTATTTAAAAGAGTGTCTTGTAGAAGATAGGATTTGTTCAGAAATAAGACAAGAAGCAATAGGATTAAATTCCAAAAAAGGAGATTTCAAATGGATATCAGAATAAAAAAAATCAAAATCTAAGAGCTGTTCATTAATGGAGTAGACTGCTTCATCTATTCACTTAAAGTATGCAAATAGATGATGGTAGACACCTAGTGGACATGCAATTGTAATATATTATGCCCTGGGTAGAGAGCTGGAATAAATGATCTCCAAGGTCCCTCACATTCTAGGATTCCATGAAATCGCCAGGCAGCAGAAAGAAGAGGGAAAATGTAGCCTTATGATTGATAGCTCTGACTTCTAACCACGAAATTCCATCAACTGCAAACCAAGCATATATGGCCCATGTCTGGATATCTTACAATGGTAACACATCTACATAATAAATAACAATGGTAGAGTATAACACATGCAGAGTAAAAAGTAATTGAACTTCTGGAACAAAAGTTAAAGCCAGTTCTCTTTGTAAAGCAGCAATAAATCATTGTATATCCCCAGGGCAATTTTTTTTCCTTTGCTTATAGGCTATTAATCCATCAGCAAATGTAATTAATCAGCACATTTTTTCCCTGTCTGAAACCAAAAGCTGTGCTTGGGCACAGGATGCAAATGGCACTGGTTACTCTCACTGATGACTTCTGACATGGAGGATCCTCATTATGTTGCATTTTTAGCAGCCATCATTATTGTTGACCACTGTCTGCTCTAGGACTGCCTGTGAGGAACAGGGGCCACCATATTGTGGAGATCCTACTCTTTCCTGAGCAAGCAGATTTAGTTGGTGGCTGTACCAGGAAAGAATATGCCAGGAAGGGGCTACCTGGAATATTATAGGGTTGTATATTTTCACCATATATTGTATCATTCATCTTTTCTTTCATGCCTAAAAGACCCAGTTGGGTGTAGTGACTAAGGCACCAGGCTAGGAACTGGAACAATTATGAATTCTAGACCCGCCTTAATCATGAAGCCAGCTGGGTGATTTGGGGCCAATCTTTCTCAGCCCTAGGAAGAAGAAGGCAACAGCAAACCACTTTGAAAATCTTACCTAGAAAACTACAGGAACTAGTCCAGGTGGTTGCCAGGAGGCACACACAGAGACAAATATAAAACCCATTGTGAAGGAGTCTGGCATATTCTTTACAACACACTTCTTTTCATAGAACTGCATTCTCCTCCACCTGCAGTCTCAAAAGGCTATTTCAGAAAAAATGTTTACAACAATTTGTAAAGGCAGATGCTTTGGCAGTTTGATTACCATTCAAGAGTAAAAGCGTGGCATTTTGTTAATTTATACAACAGCAGGAATATCAAGACTATTCCATAGGTCAAATTCAGGGGGAACCAAAGGTTCTAATCATGTCATGGGATCTCTCTAATGTGGAAATGTTCCATGAACAGAACAGTCTACAGCAATACATTAGGAATAAAACAGAAGAGTGGTACAATTTTTGTGAATATTTCTCTCTGTCAAACATTTCTCTCTTTCAACAATATTTCAGGGATTAATGCAAAAAGAAGCAATAATGTTGCCATTATTTGAATAGGCATCATTTGCTACTGGTGATCATTGGCTGATTATGTATTATTTTTTCAAAAGTCATTACATTATAATGACTTGATTTGAGCTTAGTAACACCAATAAATATAGCATCCCCTGCTGTGATGGTTTTTTTATTGTTGTTGGATTTGTTGCTGTAATCTTATCATTATTTTGGAGCTACATATTTATCTTTCTGGGTTAACTTTTCATATTTCTATTTTTTTCTGTTATTTTATGATTGTGAGCCACCCAGAATTGGCTCAGGTCAGGTAACAATCAAACTAAATGAATAAATAAACCACAGTTTACACTATTATAGCATTACAGCATTATTCCATTTGCCTATGTAATCCTGATAGGGTGAAATCAAATTAGAAAAATGTCTTATTTAAAAATAATGTCAAATCAGTAACTGATGGGGAAACAGTAGCAGCAAACAATCTTGAAAACAGATGAACATTTGCAGGTTTAATTTTTTTTTAATAAATATTTCTTTTCTCCATCATCAGTGCTACTTCCAATATAAAAATCAGGATGGGCAAACATTCTGGGCAACTCTACAATATTCAAAGGACATGTGTCTCCTTCAAATGTTTTGCCACTTTGAAATATTATTCTTTGGATTCTTTCCTTGCCAGCCAATTTTTTAATTGTTAGAATGACTGCAGCAGTCATTGAAAACAAGGTCTTAAAACTTCCATGTCTAATTCCAGCTCCAAAGAGATGGAAGGCCAAAGAATTAGAAGACTGCTGAAGTCTATTTTTGTTCAATGGAAATGTTTCTTTTATCACTGGTCTCCTGAAATAGGAAAGAGAAGGTTATAGTAAATTTTATATATGCCAGTCTTAACTGTTGAATAGGAAAAATTTATTACAAAAGACTTCGGAACCAACCAAGCATTTTCAGTACAGTTTCCAGCCAAGAGGAACACAATGACAAATGCTCCTTAAGATCAAACTAATAACTAAAGGGCACATTAAAAATATTTTTCATTCATCTCTATTTTTGGAAGCCACTCCACCCATCCCTCCCTTGCCTCAGTCACAATAATTGTCTTATAGCAAAAATTCCTGAAGCATTGCCAGCTACAGTTCTGCCCTTTGATATATCCTATCCCAGGCTATTTATATTTCTGAAGTGCTGTTCTTCAAAAATAGGCAAGGCCAATTCAAGATGGATGTTTATTTGTTTATACTATATATCTATACAACAATGGTATGCCTCCCAGCTTGAAAGACTGGGTAAAAAAAAAAAATCAACAGTCCCCAGAAAATTCATCCAACTTCACGAAAAACTATAATAAAATGTAATGTATAAAATTCTAATAAGCAGCCCATCTACCATTAATTACTAAAAGTTTACTGCAACAGAAGGTCTTCACAACCTTCAGGAAAGCTAACAGATTGAAAATCCATATCTCCCAGGAGACACGCTATTCACCTACGTGAGATGAAGGGCATGTTTTTTTTTCCCTCCACCTCACTACTGATTTCATGCAGCATAGCCAATCAATTAACAATTGGCTGCTTCCATTGTACTTGTGGGCAACATAGTTGACACAGGAAGTGTTCTATGTACTAATACCTAACCAATACCTCACCAATCCTTATTGTGCATTGACAGCTCCTGATGGTTTATATGGACGTAACCTTTTAAATGCCTCAGAAGCTTCAACAGTTGTAGGATGTTATGTTTGTGTTTTTATGGAGCAAATAATGAGGAACATATTGTATTCATTCTCTGCAGAAGTATTATTCAAGGTAAAAGTCAAAATGCTGGTTGTAACCTCTAATAAACCAGCTTCCCCACCCCCCTACAACTCTACCTGCATCGTTTATAAGTGTACAGGCAGTTTTTCAAATAGTCATGATGCATGTACTCTCTCTCTTAAAGAGACCAATCCTTCCTTTAAGGAACTCGGGAGTGTATGCACTTTTCTTCCCTTGTCCACTTTATCTACTCTCCTCTCTGTGCTGTACATTAGGGTGAGAGAACGATTTATTCAATTTTCATTGTTCGATAAAAATATGAACCTAGAAATTTTTAGTTCTAGTTGAACAAGCCAATTTGTCATGTTGGATCCTTCATTCTTCTGTCCTACCACCCTAAAGGTGACTCTAATGGCCTCATTTGATTTCCCATTGGCAAAATGGGACATCCAGTATTGAAGCACAGTGGGTCTAATTGTATTTCAAAAAGTTTCACATGATTCTTTGCGGGGAGGCGGGGGGGGGGACACACACTTTGAAACACATCAGTTCCTTTTGTAGAAAATTGGCCTGGTTTTTTCTCTCTCTTCTAGTTAATATAAACTTCTCATGCAGATACTTATGCATCCATTTAAATGTGAACTAATTAGGTCATGTAACATCACCCCATTCACTGTGCAACGAGCATCATGTAACTAATATATGAACAGAAAGAAGAAAAGCTAGACACAAACATATCTCAGATGGCAACAATTGTATTCATCTGGGTTGAAAATTAAATTAAGCCTGATTATGAGTTCTTTGTGAAATATTCTAAGACCATCAAAATAGCTTACCTGAAACAAATTCAGGTAATATCAGCTGCAGCTCTAATCAGAATAAGCAATGCAGTTTCTTCTCATTTAAGGACAGGTTTGGTGATTAGCCACACATATTGCCACAAGGTTACATACAAGGGTATGTGTTAGAAAACAATTGTTTTCTGTATTGTATCCTGTTCTAGCAAAGCTTCTAACACAAACATGCCCCTGCAAAAAACATAGCTTTAGCTATTTATGTCATTAACAATTCCCATGTTATTCCAGAGTTATCATAGGAAGGTAGTAAACATCTGCTTATTTGGTTCTTTGCTTGCCGTTTAAGAGGACACCTTCACAATTCTCACAGCTAACTAAGTGTATTGCATGCTTTTGCTCTATCAGCAATATATCACATCACAATGCCACTGCAGTCCCTTGGTTCATTCTTGTACTTTGATCAGCCAAGATTAATTGCCCTGGACTGAATTAATAGCACTGATTAAATCTAGCTAAAAGCAAATGGGACACTATCAGAAAGTTACAGTCTTGCCAAGATGTCTATACAGCAGTGGTTCCTTTATGCATGATTTCTTTCTAATCATGATATGCTAAGAGTTTATTATGGTACACTAATTAGGGAGACCCAGTTAATATATACTAAACATTGCAACCTATGGCATAACTAGGTGATCTGTTCCTAAAGGTGATGCTAGGTAGTTAACACTGAACATTTTATGAAAACTTTTACAATAAAATATGCAAGCAAGGTCATGTAACGATTTCTCAGATCTTGTCCAGCAAGGCAGATTTAGCAAGAGCAGAGCAAAGGAAACTAAATGCTAGCAAAAGAAAACCCATGTGGCCAGGTTGAGTAACTAAAGAGAAAAGCAAGCATAACATCCAGCCACAAAATATCAAGTTGAAAGGATTGATGTATCTTGAATGAGGCAGTAAAACACCTATTTTGTTCTTTTGGATTTTTCAAATTTTCTGAGAAGCTAATTAGGTACCTTGAAAAAGTATCCTAAAAGGTAAATGTAAAGGTTCCCTCGCACATACGTGCTAGTCGTTCCCGACTCTAGGGGGCGGTGCTCATCTCTGTTTCAAAGCTGAAGAGCCAGCGCT
>JANHJO010003624.1:72003-87180 GCA_032468235.1 Pseudoxyrhopus heterurus | reverse complement strand
ATTGAAGCCTGGGAAACAGGCCCCTTGTCAGTCAATAGGAGTGCTGATTTACCACCAGCCTATCAAGTACTTAAGAGGCAGATGGGCAGCACAAGCAAAGGACAGCTAATAACTTAAAAGCCAGCCATCAACACACTCCAATCAACATCTAAAAAGCCACTTACAATAGGCACTATAAATACCACACACAGAACAGAGAAGTTCCTGTTCTAGAGAGAAGTTCCGTGAAGATGGGCTCCAGTATGAGTCTGAAAGCTTAGAAGACAAAACCTCTGGTCCCGGTAACCAACCCAGATTGGATCCTACAACAAAGCAATTATTGTTTAATGTTTATTATTTTTGTGCTTAAAATGGGGATGCAACTTAGCTATTCCACATTCTGGCTTTGCATCATTTGTTGCATGCCTATAAACTACTTGCAAATCTAATTACTGTTTTGTACTTTTTTTATTACCATGTCAGCGAAAATCAAACTCACACTCAGAATTTTGCATTAACTGAGAGAATGTCTTCCAGTCCATTTTTCAGCAGATTTCAACATAAAGAAGCTTTGTTTGTATAGCCCAACACAGTGAACAATTCAGGATATGGAAAACGATTGTTCGCTTTGCAAGTTAAATATGGACTGAGGTAACTTTGGGTGGTAAAATAGAAAGTTAACAAGCAGCAGTAGTCAAAAGGGACATTCTCAGTCATGGCATCCCACATGTGGAATTTCATTTTTACAAATATCCATCTGTTGTCAACATTGATTTTCAGCACCAACAAAAGTATTTATATTCCAATGATTTTAAATATATTTTAATATATAGTATTAAATTTATTTAATTTTATCTAGGGAGTTCCATTTAATCTTTTTTTGACAAAATGTCTTGAAATAATTGGCAAAGTATGATTGAAATGAAATACAACTATTTAAAATAACCATGAGAGACAGTTCAGAGTGCCACATTTGATAGTCACAACCCTACACTGTCCTGTAACCCAAAAGAAAAGCCACACAATTATCTGGAGGAGTAAAAAGTCTGAATGCCTAAAAAGCTAATCACGGGACCACAAAGGTAGGTTTCATCCAGGGAAGGATGTACACTCTCACTTTCACATGTGTTTGTTCACACAACTATATGCTTCATTATACAACCATGTCATTCTACTTCTAGATCAATTTGCAATATTTCTAAATACTGTACTCAAACATTCACATCTCTTGAAATGTATAGCTCTGTTTAGAATCCATTGGGGTTGGGTGGCTAATAAATTCAAATAAAGTAAATATTTTAAAGAAATAAATGTACTTGCCTCCATTGTGATATTCTGAGCTGCGAGGAATATCACAAAATTCAAACAACTGGGGGAAAAAATGGAGAGGTCATTTAATTGTGATCGGCATATAATCTTAAGGTATTTAGAGTTATAGCCTGAATCCTTGTCCTATCCTTTTCATTTTCAAAGGGAAGATAAACATTATATAACTTACGATGAATATTAATATATGTGGCTCTGAGTACAGGTAGTCCTCAATTTAAGACCATTCAAAATTAGAATGGACCCCCCCCTACAAGTGTACTTATGATGGCTGCTCCCCCATGATCACATGATCACATTTCCCGCTGTTTGCAGCTTCCCACGGGTATTTAACCATGATTTACAACATTTTTATTGAAAACCTGTTTTTACTTCCTGTTTTGGGGGGAAACAGCTGATAGTGGGTTCACTTGATGACTGTGTGTTCACTTAATAACTGTGATGGCCACACTACGACCATAGCATTCACTTAACAACCACCACAAAAAAGGAAATAAAATGGGCCCAGTCACACGGTTACCTGCTTTACAACTATCATGTCTTACAACCATAATGGACAGTCTCCATTATGGTCATAAATTGAGGACTATCTGTACTTGCTTTTGTTACATTTATTGTTTCATTTCCCTGTCCATTCCACAAAAAGATTTGCATTTGAGAAAAGAACATGATTATTGAGAACAGATTGTTGGGGGCAATATGCTGACATTGTAAACCGCTTAGAGAAGGTTGCAAGCCCTGATAGGCGGTATATAAATACAGTGCTATTGCTATTATTATTGTGTATAACAAAGAAGGTACAGTTATGTATATATTTTATTCATATTGATATCATAGAAAACCTAATCAAAATATAAACGCTAAAGTTACAAGAGCAGTAAAACCGCAGGCACAATTCTTTATTTGTACCGTTTATTTTTCTTGGCTCTACAGTAGTTAAAATTAGGGATGGGTGAATCTACAAAGCTTTATTATACCGAATTTCTTACTTCTCTAAAATTGTTCTTTTGGTTCTACTACTATTTATTTATTTAAATAATGTATATGACCAGCCATCCCACAACAACAGTAACTTTAGGCAGCATAGTAAGATTACAGCTAACAACTACTAACAATAACCCATGACACTGAAGGTTAAACAATATATCCCAATTATAAACTCACATCAACAGCAGAGCCAGCCTAATCTCCTGGCCCAAATCCTTGGGGGAAACAGAGGTCTACAGAGCCCTACAAAGGCAAACAGGGCTGGGGCCATGCAGATCTCCAGGGGGGATGGTGTTTTATGCACAAAAGAATTATATGCATTTTGTGTACATTTGTTTCTATTGCTCTGTTTCAATACACCCACATACACAACATTCATGAACACAGACAGCACTCAAGAGAAAAAGAGGTATGTAGGTCGTTTCCCCATGATTCACATTTTTGCAAACAACGCATTTCCCGTCATGCATTTTGTATGCATTTTCAAAATATGATCTGCATAAAAAAAATCATGTTGAGATTCAGAATGTGCAAATGGATAAATTCTAATTAAAATGTAAACAAATTTCTCTCCCATTTCTCATTAACACATTCCTGTGTGTGTGTGTGTGTGTGTGTGTGTGTGTGTGTGTGTGCGCACAGGCACATGCACTTGCTATATTCACTGGAAATATCTCTGGGTGCCTCTACGAAGCATTGCATATGGAATACCTTTTGTTCTTTATACTAACAGCTACAAAAGATTCTGCTTCAGTTTTTCCCATACAATTTCTTTGCTAATTGTATTTGGTCAAATGAAGGAACAAAGCTAACTTAAGGACATGAGCTCAGAGAGCAGAGGTAAAAGGACCCCTGCTGGAGATTCTGGAAGCTGCCACAAGTAAACACTATTTGGTTAGATATAACAAGAGATCGCCTCCTGGTACATCACAGTCATTCTCCACAATTAGTCGGATCTGTGAGATGAAGTTACTGCACAGCACACTTCTGTTCAATATATCCACTCAATTTCTTCTTTGTTCTTTAATTGTCTTAGAGCAAGGGTGTCAAACTTGTGGCCCGTGGACCGGATGCGTCACGTGCTGGCCCTGCCCCCGTCCCTGCCCAGTTTAGCGAAGGAGGAAAAAGTCCCGATACATCGTGTGATGCTGCCGTGACAACACGAGTTTGACACCCCTGTCTTAGAGTAACTGAAACAATCGAACTAGGAGCATCGGCAGGGTGTGGTCAAAATGTAAACTAGGTAGCAATAATGTTCTGTCAGAACTCCACTTTTTTTTATGCAGGCTTGTAGAAGAAAACGGATTGGCATTCTTGTACAGGACAGGAATGTACCCTGAATACATGTTTCAGACCCTACCTAGTTCTCATGCACAGGGGTCCCCAACCCCTGGGCTGCCTCCCATTACCAGATTGTGGCTTATTTGAAATTGGGCCACGTGAGTGGCTGTATGGAGTGTGGGCAAGCATGCGCGTCCAGTTCAACTTGCGCAAGAGGTGGGACAACGGGCAACTGTACATGTGCACAATGGGCAATTGCAAATGTGCAGGCCAGCCCATTGCTCGTGCAGGCCGGTTCCACTCTCCCCTCCCCCAGCTGGGCCACCAAGCGACAAAGGTTGGGGACCACTGCTCATGAACATAAAGGAAGGAGGGACACATTCAAACTTACAAGCTTTGGTTTACTATAGGTTTACAATGAAAGTAGAACTCACCTACATAACACTGCATTCCTTTTCTAATCAACCTTGAAGGGCTGGCAGCAATTTACATGGATGGATTGGAGAATTGCCATTTTGATTTTGGATGTGGTTACACTGCTTCATATGGACCCAGTCCATAATCTGAGGGCTTCCTGGAACTCGAGGAACAGGTAGCTGTCATTGCCCAGAGGGCCATTGCACAACTGTGGGTTGTTCATCAGTTATGCCCTTTCCTGGACCAATAGGTCCTGCTCACAATCACCCACAGGCTAGTCACCTTCCATCATGATCACTGAAGGACCATCTTTTCCCAACCCTAACCTTCTAGATCAGGGAAACAAGATATGTTACAGGTCCCCTCCATCAAGAAGGCCTACCTAATGGGACCAAAAATAAAGGCCTTTTCCGTGGTGGCTCCCTCTCTGTGGAACATCATCCTTGCAGAGATAAGGCTGACCCCCATCATAATATTTTTCTGGAAGGCCCTGAACACATGATTTTGTCAGTAAGCCTGGGGGTCTCAGGTTGATATGGGGTCCATCAAGTGGCTTGTTTGAATGTTGTCACCAGAGGAGTGAAGGTGTATTGGGTTTTGTATTTAGGTGGTTTTATTCCTGTAAGTTGGCTAGAGTCACTGTGAGTTGGGGAGATACAGAAATTAATTAATTAAATAATACTTCAAAAAAGTCTAGGAAGCAGTCACTTTAAAATACTCCCCTGCCTTCAGAGAAATCCTTGTACCAGGGACCTTCATTAATTCATTTTCATCAATTTCATAAGCTATACCAATTCACCATTTTGCTGCTTATTAATTGGATATTTTAAGTGTATTGTTTTAGAAAGTTTATTATTTCATTTCTGTCTCTACACTTTTAATGTATAGGTAGTCCTCACTTACCAACCATTTTAAGTTAGGAAGGTGCTGAAAAAGGACAGTTATGATTGGTTTTGAAGTTGTGCCCATCATGGCATCCTCATGATTGAAATTGCAATTCAGGCACTTGGCAAGAGCGAGCATTTGTGACAGTTGCAGCCTCCTGCCGTTTGCAACCTTCACAACCAGCCTTCAAGAAGCAAAGTCAATGGGGAAGCCAGCAGGAAGTTGTAAGTTCCAATCACGTGACATTGCACTTGACAACCTGCAATGATTCGTTTAACATCTGCAACCAAACTGACAAATTGACATTGTAAGTTGGGTCATGTGACTTTTCGCTTTACAATTGTATCACTTAGCAATGGAGCTGCCTGTCCCAAGTATGGTTGTTAAGCAAGGACTACCTGTACAATGTATTCGTTAATACGATCACTTCCTCCTGCAACCCCAAAAGAATGAACCAGGATTGCTAGTGAGAAATCGTGTTTACCTATTTTCCCTGCAGGAAAGGAAGTTTGACTAGAATTATATTAAGTAAATTATATTATGTTAATTATACTTAATTATACCGTATTAAGTAAGTTATATGTAGGTTAATTTTTGATGTGTGAAACATTTTAAAAAAGCATGTTCTCCACCATTAGGAGTCTAGTGGCACCCTAATAACTAACTAAAGATTCTACCACTTCATGCTGCTGCATTTATAAACCAAGACTGATTATTCATCCCCAATTCATTGCACAGCTCAGCCTCTATTGCTCAGACATTTCATTTGTCTTAAGAGTAAAGACAAGCATAAGGTCACAGTCTAATGTGACTATTTAGCTGACAATCTAATCTTGTTTAGTGGGACTCAAGTCAATGGAACCTAGGAAATATTATATAAATGTATAGCCTAATTCTTCCACATGGATGTACAGAGATAACAAAAGCATACACAGAAGTACTTAAAAGTAGATGTTATTCCTATTAAATATGTCATATAGCTTGCTTTTCTTTGAAATTAGATATTTTTATTTTTGTTCTTTGTTGTTGTGATTATCCCAGCATAACATCTTTTGCAGAAGCACATTACTTTTCTTTCTTGCCAATTTGTGAGGGGCAAGCTTCTATGCACTAAGTGGTACACCTTTACTGGTGCCTGTAGAAGACATAGAAAGACATTAAACTACAGTGTGATTTATGGGTTACACTGCAGGAGTAACTTTGTAGGAGAACACCCAGTGGGAAGATGCTGCTTCTCATCAGCAGGATGCAAATATAACTGCCAGGAATCATTAGTTCTGTGCTTCATCAGATTGGTGTGTTTACTTAGCTGAAGGTGTTGTTTGCATCATCTTTTAAGAGAGCAGTGTTATGGACAACAGCATAAGATCAGAATCACAGCCCACAGTTGGATCATCTTAGTCCCATCTTTTGTTCTCACAATCAGATGTCTGTAGGGTACTTACAAGCAGGACACCGAGACATACCTCTTTCCTATCACTGTTCTGATGAAACCAGTATTTGAAAGTATGCTTTTAAAATGCTGGGGTAAACTGAATCTTCATGCCAACAACACTCAAAAGACCTGAACTTCATAAACTTACCCAATTCCTTTTCAGCCCACCCAAGTTGGTGGCCATCTCCATTTTTCATAAGTTTTATATATGCTTCCAGTCAGCTTTATAGGATTGTCTCGTCCAATTATTTCAAAATGAAGAAAAACCTCCCCGTGCTCCCTTTTTTTTAAATAGCATGCAAAATGTTATGCACCTCAATCAAGACCAACTAAGTTATCTCTTTTCCAAATCCCAAACATTGCAGTCCCAATTTTTTTGGGATGGCATCAGGTTAAAAGAAGGCTGCAGAGGAAAACAATAGTTTTAGTCTATGGGAGTTTAAACTATGGGAGTTTCCAAAACTGCATAATACATAAAGCAGAGAGAAAAGGCTTTACCTGTGATTGAGGTGTCTGGATTGAAATTCTCACCATTTGGCTTTCTGCTCAAGGTAATCTCTGGTATTATTCAAGAACTTTGATAAGTGCAGCATGAGAAACAACTTAAGTATGCCAGAAATCAATGGCCTCCCTTTAGATATTGATCAAGGTCTTTCTGCCCTGCAGATATATTCTCACAATCCAGGAGCTCAGAATCCCTGTCAGGAGCTGCCATACATAATCAAAACTCTCTTCTTAACACATTCTCTGGTTTTGCTCTTTTCTTCCAAGGGGTAGCAGTGTTACCTAGTGGGAATTATTGACTGACAGACTCAAGTGGCACTGCCTCCAGCATTTGCACATTTAATGAGCTTGGAGGGTGGGAAGCCATTAGAATGTAATGGCTTCCTGGTTTTTCAAATGCACCCCAGTGGGCTATATAGCCTATTTGTAAATCAATGAATTAATTATTGCCGAGATAAGCACAGTGCTTTGCAACAGAAACTCTAAGGTGCCCACAGAAATGACACCAATCAGCATCTCATTCCTTCCAAATATTTTCTTGCCACATTGGTGTCCCCCCCCATACTGTTTGCTATCTGGTAGTCTGGGTAACCCATAGCTGCATATAACTCTCCAAGATCATGATGTTCTTCCCATGTGTCTCAAGATCATGCTGCTGAAAGTAGGAACAAAATGGTTACATTTTAGCTATAGTTTTTGGGTTAAAAAGGAAATCGGAATATAAGTTTTTTTCAGAGTTGAACTCCCGTTTCCATATTTAAACCCTCTCAAACCTCAACACTTATTACAATTGCTTAGTCAAACCCCCTACCCCATGCTGCCAGGTTGGTTAAGATGAGAGAAAGACTGGCCCTGGTACGAGTTCAGTTTCTGTGGCTGAGGATGATCTTGAATCCAGATGTCCCTTGTCCACTTCAATATTTCTTTGCACTAATTGCATTATTTCTTGCAAGAGATGCCCTTGTTTTGAATAGATATCCAGTAGAGTGACATATAAAACTGATGTTCTTGCTTGCTTTGGAAAATAGGTCTCTTTAGGTTTTGACCTGATCAAAACTGGAACATGGATCTCAAAACCTTCCCAAATACTTATTACCAATTAATTAATTAACTCTTCATGTTTAATTAACTCGTTGTGTTTATTAGCTTACAGGAATGAAAATTGATACTTTGTTCAATACATATATACAAATTATTCTTATTGCATTCAGCACTCAACCCACACTTCATAGTTGTACAAAACATTAGATCATTCAAGAAAAATACAAATATATAAAAAAGAAAGTTTAATATAGATTTAATGATAAAATGTGAAGGCTGTAGGGTCTTTTGCATATAGATGGTGAGGTGTGAAGTTTAAAGAACAAAAGGCAATGTAGGAAGTACTGTAGAGACATGGTGGAAGGAAGGATGCTAGAAAAGGTATGGAGAACTATAAATATATAATGTTAGTGGAGCCTACTTTTCTTTTTCTGACTTCATTCCATTAATTTCTTTTTCTCACTGTTTCTTCATTCATTTCTATCTTTTGCATAATGTTGCTTACCCCTAAAAGGAAAAGGATGACGGGTGTGCATGTATGTATTATAGCTTTATATCACTTAAGATGAAAAAATGTATGTAATTTGTTAATTCAAATTACATACAAATACACAAACACAAAGAGATATAAGTATGCATTTGTGCAGATATACATATATGCTGTTCTGAACACCAACAAAGCCGTAATTCTACTGTATAAATATCCCATTCACTCTCGTCATTTCTGCACAAGGATGTTTTTGCAACATTTTAATATTTTCCTGCATGTTTAAGTAATGGGAGAGTGGGAAAAAGATCTAATGTAGAATAAGTTTCATACTCATTGCAGTGGGACTTTGGCTACTAAAAATAATTAGACCTAGAGGGAATGATTCTCGCATATTGCCAATGCCAACCATCTAACTCCTCAAAGCAAGCCAATTTTAGCTCAAAGCGTACTGAAGCTCTCCCAATAGGATTACTTATCATCATGATATATGCATGTTATTACCAGCTTTCCCAATCTGGTACGCTCCAGATATGCTGGACTACAATTCTCAGAGTCATTAGCCAGTGTGACCAAGGCCTAAAAATTTCAGTTCCAATTTCTAACACACCAAAAATAGGCTGCTTTGGGAGATGCTACCATATATTTTCCTCGCAATGCAGAGGAAGGCTGAATAAAGGACTGTAGCTTTGTAAGTCTGAAATAGAAAAAAGATTAATATTCTGAAAAAAAGTTGCCTCAGAAGCCAGCATGCATGGTGTAGCAAAAACAGGAGCCAATTGTAAAAGAGGACAGAAATGCCCTCAATCAATCAATCAGTCAGAATAGAGCTGGAAGGGACTTGGAGGTCTTCTAGTCCAACCTCCTGTTCAAGCAGAAGACCCTATACCATTTCAGACAAGTGACTGTCCGGTCTCTTCTTAAAAACCTCCAGTCATGAAGTGCCCACGATTTCTGAAGGCAAGCTGCTCCAGACATTAATTGTCCTCACTGTTAGGAAGTTTCTCCTTAATTCCAGGTTAATTCTAGACCCACGGGCATGGCTAATACTGGCAAATAGAATGCAGTGCTGCTTTAAGTCTGTAGAGATTCTCAGGCATCCAGGTCATGGTTGTCTCAGAGGTGCTTTTTCAGGAGGCAACTGGACTTTCTTGTTTTTTTCTTATAAAAACATTTCGCTTCTCATCCAAGAAGCTTCTTCAACTCTGACAGGATAGTGGTGAATAGAAGGATTTATATTCCTTGCAGACAGCTGATAATTTCCATTCTTTTAGGGGGTCCTTGAAGCACTTGGAGGACAGTTTACCAGCTGTCTGCGAGGAATATAAATCCTTCCATTCAACACTATCCTGTCAGAGCTGAAGAAGCTTCTTGGATGAGAAGTGAAATGTCTTCAAAAGAAAAAGCAAGAAAGTCCAGTTGTCTCCTGAAAAGCACCTTTGGGGCAGTGCTGCTTTGTGCTCCTCTTTAAAATGCCTGGGTTCAAGAGCCGCTATTTAATTCCCTACAATGCTCAGAATGGCACTCTCTTGTGAACACTGTGGTTAATTTGTATGGTGCTTCTGGTCTCAATGGTCAGGCTTTACTGCCAGATAAGCTGACTGGCATGCTCTAACTAGTCAATGCTTCTACCAGATGTAAGAATTATGATGTTTTAAGTTATTTAGGCAAGCATATCCCTCTACCCTCATTGCTCTTACAATGTTCATCTTGGCTCCAGACTAAGAAAAAATTGCTCTGTGATGAAATTAATCAAAGTTCCCCAGAAAAGTGCTAGATACAATTGTTTCTAATGGCTTGTTCATTAGCAATTGCATCCACATAACATGCCTAACCCGATTACCAATGTTTATGCAATATATTAAATCATAAATTAACAAAACAGGTTGGGTTCATAGACATGTTAAGTCATAATAAAAATAAATCAAGCTGTGCTACTGCATCTACAGTGCTTTTTCTGACTTAGTTGAACATATTATGTGAATATAAACATTTAATTGTATTTCAGATCAGAACTTATTGGCTTGCTTGGAATGAAGATTACAGGTAGCATTATTTTCATGCAAAGAATAGCAGTCCAGCAAGATGAATAAGGGGCGAACCAATATAATGTGCTGAAAGAATGTCTTCTGAACAATAGAATCAAATCAGTATGAAATCTGTCTACTATATCGCTGTCTCAGCTCCACCCTTCCATTAGCATATTGGGTTTTTCGCTAATTGCATCTAAACAAACATGCCTTGACAACCATTTTTTTCCTGCTGTGTCCTTATCATGTTCTTCTTGCCCCCAAATACTCAAGGAGACAAATTTAAATATCCACACTAACACACCAAGATAACATACAATTTTCCCACTGTCCAAGAGCAACCTGAAGATGGGTAAGTCTGTGAGCTTTGCCATCCATTATATTAAAGTGCAGTTAGGTGACTGACAGTGACAGAGCAACAGAGGCAAAATGGGGATGGCCAGCAGGGAAGTTTTATGCTGGTCTACTTTTCCACCAACTCAAGTTAAGGTGAAGAGTACAGTCCTTCAGGAATGGGGGAGGTCTTAAGACTCTTTGAAAGATTACTGTACATAAAGGATATGTGCATAATACTTTCCACTCTGGAAAGAGTTAAATAAATGCCAAGAATCATTAAATAAATGCCAAGAAATGCCTGCCTCCTCCTCATTCTGCTGAAGAAAACAACTTTGGTGGAATAGGACGTTAATAATTTTAAAATGGTAAAAATGTGTCTATTATGATTTATTAGCTAATATAATGCTTTCCTCACTATGACCTTATTGTCTTTTCTCATAAGTTGAACCATTTTTACTGGAACTCTTGAGCTTCAAATATTTTATTACAAGCTACTTGTTTTCAACAGTTGTTATAACTGTCAGGCTAGTGTGGAAGACAAAGTTTGGTTCCCAAAGCCAACTTCTGCAAAACTAATTCTGTATGATGGAATGCTATATCTCTTTCAGCTGGGACATTTTTTCCCCAACCCGTTTATTTAATTTAAGCCAAGTTTCCATGCCAAGTCACACATATTTATGTGTGAGCACATGCACACACACATGCACACACACATTGCAATCAATAACAATATGAACTTTTCAGACAGCTTCTCGTTCTTTTTCTCTCTCCATTTTACCTGAACTTGGAAAGTTCAAAACAAGGACATCAGCAGCTATGGAAGTTGAAGGAAACTCGGTGCTGGCAGAATGAAAAGCCTCCACACAGATTCAATGCCATAGTTCAAATTGAAAGTGTCATAGAGGGTGACCCCCTAAGGGCCCTGTTTTGGGGTGAGGCTTGTCAGTGCTTTCAGAATACTTATCATAATGGCTACAGATGGTACCCGCCACTTTTTCACAGCTCCCAGCCACAAAACAGATGTCTTTGTTACATGCAACATGACCGCGTGTAACAAAATATGACAGGAAGCAGAGGTAGAGAAGGAAACAGCACATCCCTCCCTTCCTTCCTCTCTCTGCCCTGACGCACCCCCAACCTCTTTTAACTCAAATTGGCTGGCAAGCCTGCATTTTTGCTCCAGGCGTTGAACTCTTCTATGATGCCTCTTTGAACAACAGACGGCTTGCTAACCTGCCTCATGCGGGTGTTACAAATGGATTAGCTACTTCAGGCTTAATTCTGTATAGGAATCACAACTCTTCTCACACGCCTAGGCTCCTGGGAATACAGGAGGAGGCTTCTTGCAACAGCTCCCTCCCAGGAATTCCATCAGCAGAAATGGCTATTCTTTCATGCTAGCTAAACACCCAGAAAATGTGCATTTAGCAGGAGACAGAGGTTCGCATACCATTTCTCACACCGCTCAGAGAGAGAGAGATCTAAAGGGAGAAGAGCAACTTCACCCAAGGCTCAGAGGCAGGGAGGCTTTCTTCTTCCTCTGCTTTTTCCCCCCCTCCCATGTTTTCTTGTTTGTTTTATTTTTGCTTTTACACTTTCCTTCCCATTGTTGATAGAAGGAAAATGCATGCAAGCTGCAGGGCTGACATATGTTTCAGTCAGCACAGGGGTATTTGGGGATTAGAGAGGTTATGGATTCTATGGATCAAAGTCTTGATAATTGCTTCATTTTTCCCTTTATAGTCTTGGTATATCAGATGGGCCAGGGTGGGAGATGGCGCTGCAGCAGGTGGGGAGGTGGGCTACAAGATCAAAGTTCTCCTTCCATGGTGGACCTCAATATCTTCAACAAGAAGTGATGTTCTATAGCTGTTAGACTGTCTCACGGGACTATAGGAGGTTGTTTTTCTTTGCTTACAGCTCCCATCCAGGTGTTGAGTTTTATTTTTATTAAACATCAGTTAATAAAAACATAGCTTTTCTATATTTGACAAGACCTTCCTATGCATATCTAGTTATTATGCTACTCACAATCCTGTGAATAAACCATTGATGGCAGATGGGATTGAATCTACAAGGGAGGGTTGCGTCTACCACACCGTGAATCATGCACAGCAACCTGGAATCTCTTCTCTTTTGTGTCTACTATTCATGGATCTCAAACTTATTGAAGAGATTCCTTTCTTCCTTCCCTTTGTCCACAGGGGAAAAAAAATCACTGCCTGTCCCTTATATTTATCCAATAGAAGATGCTGCTCATCCTCATGGCTCCTCAAGAGAAGAACTGCCTCAGGCTGCCTCTTTGGGCTCTGATGTGGTCAGATCTGGGACAGTCAAATGAGTACCGCATAAGAAGTACATGATCACTACAAAAGTGCAGATGAAATATAAAACAGATGGACAAAAGGTAGTTTAAAAAAAAAAAACCCAACATTCTTAGCAACAAGTTGGGAGACAAATATGTAATCAGTACAAACTCCCTCAAGCTCAGAAGAAATGCACTGGAATATGCTTGACATCTAAGGGATAGAATAAACCTAGCCCTGCCATGGTTGCCAGAAAATAGGCTATTTTGCCGTTTTCAATGGTTTGTGTAATCCATATGTGAACATTGGAGGAGAATACAGCTACAGATATGTTTTAAAAATATTGTGTACTAGGATTATTTATCTATATTTACTGTAGGAGGCGACCAGACTGAGTCAGAGGGAAGGATCAAATGCATCATCAGTAATGAGTCTATTCGTGCCCACAAGAAATCTAAGTTTGAATTCCACTGACACTTATCTATGGGCTGTTAGTAGTTCAGATTTTTGTAGAGAGCTTAAGCTTGAAATAAATCTTTATACCCATTTGAACTGCCTGGACCTTTGGATTTCCCTGGTGCTTGACAATGACCTGGCAAGGTAATTCTACCAGAGGCATTTGTTTGGAGTGTTTAGAGTTTATCTGCAGTGCTGGAATGTCCCATCACCAGTTCAGGACAGCAACCTTTTTTGGATAGCAGGAATGCATGATATTGCCCCTTACGCATCCTTAAAACTATAAAGGTGACCTCCAGGTATATTTTCCTGTCAGTTTTCTAAGTACTATTTTTTATCTCTTACCTAAAGCTCTGCTGTCTATTTGCCTGTGGCATGTGACTATCTCCTACACTCTGCTTTGATGAGGTAGGAATGGTTGTTCCTCTGAATCAATGGTTACCACAATCTCTAATGTCTTCTAAAGTTATATTATCAGTAACTCTGAAGTAAGACAGTGTTTATAATACTTATTTATTTATTTATTTCATAAGATTTATATGCCGCCTGACTCCCAAAGGACTCCGGGCGGCGTACAACATGTTAAAAAAACAGTATACATTCAGTATGATATGAAAAGACCATAAATCTTTGAACTTATGGCCAAAATTGTCTCATATATAGGCTGTTGCTGGTTTGAAACCCAGCAGAAATCTTAAAAAATGGACAGCTACCAGTACCAATGTTTTAATAAATAAGTTATTATTGACAAGTATAACATTAAAAAAATTGAACATACCAGACAAAATACATTCAGTATTCTATGAAAAGACCATAAATCTTTGAACTTATGGCCAAAATTTTCATTTATTGCTATTTGTAAATAATACTTCTAAAAAAGAAGGAAAAGAAGGGGGGGAAACCTACTAAAATATTGTAAATAAATATTTGGTTTCTGACAACCTCCTTTCTTTGTGCGCCAATCGATTTACAGTATTTATAAACATAAACGTTACTTAATAAGTTTGCATTTGCCTCGCTGTGTGATATATAGCATATATGGAAGCCGTTCTAGCTTAAATTCATTTTAACTTATTTAATCTTTGACAACTGAGGAGTTAATTTGGAGAGGAATTGTAAAATAGGATTCCGGAGGCCATGACATGATGCCCATCCCTAGAATAAACATATTGAACTGAGCCAATCAAAGAGCTTTACTAAGAATTCGTAAAAGAAACGCATGATAGGGTAACAATACAGTGAAAGTCCCAGCATGAATCAGATGTAGAAAAGTGTTGAGTGGGAAAGAGAGTGACATGAATCATATTGTGCTTGTTATGGCATTAAGAAAAGCACAGAGTTTGAATGAATGAGAATAAACACGTTGGAACTTATTTTACTTGGAACTCCAGGACAAGTCACATGGTTCCTACACTGGAGGCGATCCTGGCAAAAATAACTTTTCTTTGAGACAAGCAGGAACATTTCAGAGAACATAAAGAACTTAACCTTTCTTAGGATTAGCACAGAGGGTGAGATACAATCTGCAATTTCCAAAGATACCATGCAACTAGGGAAATGCTTATCATTAATAGGGTAGCGTTTTGTAGGGGAGGGAATTTTAATGGTTGTAAGGTCTCTTGCACTGCTTTCTACACCAAAAGATGCCCACTTTAAAGAAGCTAATTCCTTACTTACTTACTTCCTTCCTCCCTCCCTTCTTTCTTC
>JANHJO010003624.1:58606-71903 GCA_032468235.1 Pseudoxyrhopus heterurus | reverse complement strand
CTCTGCCCAGGAGCTCCAAGCCATGTGGTCCTGTTCATCAATAAACCATCTTTCCAAGCAGTCACCATGCTTCCAGTATCTTTTTTTTCCCACTTGGAGCAGAACCCAGAAGGATATTTCTTCCAACAATTCAATGACTAAAATATTCTGGAACCCAAATCCTACCCACCCCTCCCCCTGATGATGACCTTTTCTCACCTCTAGGCTGAGATAAGCAGGTTCATCCCACTGTTTTCCATGCTGCCAAAAGCCACCCACAAAACATAGGGAATAGCCAAAAAAAAGGACAATTTATTGGTATGCTAACCGTTCTTTCTTACCTAAGCAAAGATTTGGTTCTGCTCAATTAATCAATTGGAATTAATTCAAAGTTGATTTTTTCTAAGTACAGGAAATCTCAAACCTAAAAAGCCCCCAAAAGGTTAGCAAATGGATCTGATCTCATCCCCACCATCTTCTGCCATGCTCCTGGCATCTGTGCCAGAATTTAGATAAGCCTTTTATCTGGATTTTTCTTTTCCCCTCTTTTTTGCCTGAGAAAGAGGACAGTGAAAAAATTAACATATGTCTGCCCTCATTTGTTCCCTACCTTGTAGCATCCAGCAGAGCTTTGGAACAATTCTGACCTACATAGAAGAATGCTTCCTTACTAATTTAAAACATTTTACTCACTCTTTAACTGGGGAAAAAAACCTCCCACGGCAGATTAGGAGTATTAATAATAAACCAATTCCTGATTTCTCCTTTACAATGTAAATAACATAGTAATAACATAAACAGAGTTGAGAGGGGAGAGGAAGAAAGCAAACCTGAACACGGTTCCTTATTACAATGTTATTATCAGGGGGGGAGCGGAATAATCAGGAAGAGCCCAAGTTGCCAAAATGCTACTAATGAAATAGACAACCATCATCAAAGACCAAAGATTTCCTGACTTCTTTTGATTCCCACCAAATAGCAGGAAGCAATTTTGTACCAGGAACTCATTCCCATATTTCATTTTATTACTGCTTTGTAATGACATTTATTTACTTATTTACCTATATTGACCTCTTCCTTAGCAACACTACCCATCACCCAGGCCTATGTTAGCTATTAGCAGAAGTGTTAATGGTCCAGAAATGTACCAGAGGAAAATCAATACTATAAAAAGTGTCCATGTATGCCTCTCATTATCCTACGATAGTAATAAGAACTTCCTTCTAACACATTTCCTGAGGATTAATAACCGGATTGGTTAATAGCCTCCTCATCTCTGCTTTGGGCCATCAGCAACTCCCAGCTAGTCAAGGAAATATCCAGCCATTCCAAAAATAGTTTTCATCTGGGATAATTCTTGCAGGAATAAATAGATGGTTGGAATTATGGCCCAAGGCAAATGTTCTAAGCTTCTTGTTCATCTTCAGGATTGCCAGCTAATGTTGATTGTTGTCATTTCATTTTTCAACAGATTAAAATAACCTTTGAGTGACCCAGACACAATGATTTTTGAGATGTTACTATCTTTCCCCTGTGGCTAAACATTTTAGAAGTGGGGGGAAAAAATCTGGACTCACTATTCGTTTTGTGTTTCTCATATATCCTTTAGGGCATCATTTCAATAACTATTAAATGATTCTTAGTTCCTGGAGGAAAGTGCAGGACAATCAGTAGAAAAGCTGCTTGTAGTGCAGGTGTGACATTTATTGAGTTTTACTATTAAAGTAACAGTATGTTAAGAACAAGCAGAGATAGCAAAAAGTATACAAAAGTATATTTAGACCGCAGGCTTTGTACTTTACAGCCATCTGCTATCCTTAGTCCTTCCAGCTCCTGATCAAAATCCAGAACTTTCTGGCACTGTTTCATTTAAACATTGTGAACTTAAATTTTAGTTATTTGTTGATTTCTTTCTACCTATTTTCCAAAGATTTCAGAATGAAATGATGCAGATCATGGGTGTACAAAAACAGCAACCTTGTGTCTAATAGTTCCTCTTGTCCCATTATATCTAGTTGGTGAGAAACAGGATTTAATATCTTGGAAATGTAGAATCCATCTTTTGCAGAGAATCTACCACAGAATACAGGTAGTCCTCGACTTAAAACCACAATTGAGCCCCAAATTGATGTTGTTAAGTGAGACATTTGTTAAGTGAATTTTGCCCCATTTTACGACTTTCTAGCCATAAGTGAACCATTAAGTTAGTAACATGGTTGTTAAATGAATCTGGTTTCCCCATTGACTTTGTTTGTCACAAAAGGGGATCACATGATGCAGGGACAGTGCAATCATCATAAATATGAACCAGTTGCCAAGCATCCGAATTTTGATCACATGACCATGGGGATGCTGCAACGGTAGTAAATGTGAAAAATGGTCATAAGTCAATTTTCAGTACCATTATAACTTTGAACAGTCACTAAATGAAATGTTGTAAGTCACTGACCACCTGTATCTCTCTTTTATCCACCCACCCCCTTGTATTTTCTCCAGCCTCCAAAGTTAGTTTATTGAGTTATTTTTCACATTTATATAGCCACTTATCCTACAAAACAAGTGACTTGGGTTTTGTGATGAGGTACCAATGGAAGTCTTCTTATCACGGAGGTAACTTAGGGTCATAGCCTTTTACAAGTCTGTGTTCATCTGCCCCTCCCCCTAGCAGCTCTCAGTAATAAGAGCAAGGATGCAAGAAATATTATATGGCTACGGGCTCAGACATTGGCTAATGCCTCCCCCAAAACTGATTAACAAATAGTTTTTATTTCCTATTCATTTAATTTTTATTATGTTTCTCATGCAGTTTACAAATTTGATACATTGCTTACTTATATGATTTGGTTCTGCCATATGTAAGAACAAATCTATAATACAGTACAGATTGCATGGATTTGATCATACTATTGTTGGAAGAAATATCCTTCTGGGTTCTGGTCCAAGTGGGAAGAAAAACACTGGAAACATGGTGACTGCTTGGAAAGATGGTTTATTGATGAACAGGAGCACATGGCTTGAGTTCCTGAGTAGAAAAAGGGGGGAGCTGCTGAGGGTCCTTTGGTTTTATACTCTCTGTTGAGCTTTGAACTTGCCCCCTCTACCTATGGCCAGAAATGTATCCTCATTGGTTGCTGTCAGAGATCATAGCTAGCATTGTAGGTTGTTTGTGTCCCAGGCTCTGCTTTGTTTCTCATTTGTTTGACAATGAAGGGGCTTTTGGGCACTTCCTATCAGTATTATGGGTCTGCCTGAAGAAGGTAGATTTTTGTTATGCACAATAACCTGGAGAATAGACTGGCTCAGGCCTCTAATGGGCCGTTAACAAAGGTGAGGGCTGAGTTTCTACCTGAATTTCCATTGTACCTCAAAATATTTCCTAGGGGGAGGGGTGTGCTCCAACTTCCAACACTATCATTCTCAATTAGTCAACTTCCCACCCTTTGTTAGATGGAGACTGATGCAATTTTTAAATACAAATTATCCCCTCTCCCCCCCAAAAAAAATCCACTGTAAATATTAAGGCTGCAGATTTAGTACTAAACAGAAATTGTTTATACTCTTTATTCCAGAACTTGAGTGGTCAGTTGGATGGGTAACTAAACCCAAGCATTATTGTAGCTTGTTCTACTCTGTGCATTAGCAGATGCTATGGTGTGACTATAACATCAACTTGCAATCATCATTATTTGTTTTTCTTCTTTACATGGAGTTCTCTCATTATTCTTATGCAACAGCAACAGAAAACTGAGATTGTGACATTGCAAATATAGTGTTAAACCAAAATTATGACCGTCTCAAAGTCCTCTATTGAAATTTAAACTGGACATTTCAGCCAATACATTAAACAGTAATCTTATGAGTTTGCATGTTTATTTACTGCATAATAAATAGGTTGTGCTTGTAAAATGCATGCCTCTCATTCCTTAACAATTGTAAAATAGAAGGGCACCACAGCACTGGGTATTCTTTGAAGCACTGTTTTTCAAACTTGGCAACTTTAAAATGTGTGTATTTTAATTCCTTCTATTGCCAGCACGCCTTAGCAAAAGTCAGGAAACTTATGGTGGCTTTGAGGTTTTACTACTTTTTGGGACAGACTAACATACAACAGAGGACATTAGAGATTCAGCAAAAAGATCTAGTAGAAGGTAGATACTTCTCTCCTTTGATGTGCTAGCAACTTAAATTATAACATTTTTTGCAGAGATCAATTGCATTTCTAATTAAAATCTGAAGCTTTATTTAAAGCACTGTATGTGTAATATAAAAAAATAGGGCTTTTATAATCAGAAATGAGTCAAAGTAAATATAACATTGTTTCTGAATTCTGCCCTTCCAAAAATAATTTTGATAGTCTTTTCTTTTCATCCTGAATTTTGCTACCTTTCTAAAAAGTATATCCACCTAATTATTCATTTGCTTTTGCAGAACAATTTATATCAGAAACCATCTACAGTATTTTATTGCCATTGAAAGCTTTTGTGGATTACATTCAATATGCGCTTTGTAATTAGTTTCAGTTTTAATCCCCCTCCTGCAGATACATTTAACAAGCCACCTTCATTGCAAATCAAGTGTAATGAAAAGAAAATTAACAACTTTTTTTTAAAAAAAACGTATATAAATAGTAATGAATATGCATATTGCATATGGCAAACTATAGAAGTATGCCTGTTTGTTGCAAAAAACAAATAAGAAGACATTACTATTACCAGAATATTTTGAAAAAACTCCTAGAGAATGTATATTACACAGATTACTATTCAACAATTTACACAAAAATATTGGTTGTGACACTGATGGGGAAAGGAAAGTCTGCTAAACAGATATGTACTTTCAGAATCAGAATCAGAATCAGAATACTTTATTGGCCAAGTGTGAATGGACACGCAAGGAATAATAATTTAATACCTTTATATAATTTATAATTTAATACCTTTATATAATTTAAGGCTCAGAAATCACATTTCATGTGGAATACTTGAAGAAATTATGAAATGAGAGCTAGCTTTTAACACATCCAATGGTATCCAGACTGGCCTTCAGGTATAATGCTGCTGCAAATAAATTTGATTTTAGGGCCAATAATTTAGAACTTAGAAAGGGTATATGGAAGTGCATTTGTGCAAAATAGTTCCCGAAAGTCTCTGGGTTGTGAAAAACAAACAAATATATAAATAACCATGAACAGGTCATGGGATTAGTAAGAGCATAAAAACAGAATGACAATACAGTTTATTAAAACTTTGCTGAAGGCCAGGGCTGGAAAGAGATCTAAATAGTAAATCTGGCAACTATCAAGCTTTTCAAGTAGATATTCCAGGAAATATGTGTCCTCCTTCTCTCTTCCTTATAGCTTTCACATTGTGTAACTCACAGTACTTGTATATACTTGCTGTATATGGAAGAGTGTTTCTGGAGAATTTATCAAGGGTGTTGCTTGCAACACCTGTTGGCTTTCTTTCTCCGTATTGTCACGCACCAGCAACTTCAATTTTATCAGACCCTTCTATGTTCATCCCACAGTTTCCAATATAACTCAGAAAAGCAAAATGGATTATCCATTGCAAAACAAAGTGTCTGAATATTGCAAGGCCGGAAGGGTTGGGAGCAAAAGAATGACAGGCTAAATGTGTATCTAAAGAAATAGGCTTTGATTAAAATCAGATAATTGCATTCATATTAATTGCTCACATTGGTATGCTGCATCCATACCCCCACACTATTCTTTTACAGGTCAGCAATGTTATGCAGAGTACAGAAAAGGAACATAACTAAGAAATTGAAGCCATGAGATAAGAAAAATAAAAAGAAACACTGCAAAAACAAGCTTACACTAACACCATTCACTATACCTCTCCGTACTTTTCTAGCCTAACAAATTATCCTTATCTCTGCCATGTTTAGACAACTTCATACATTGCCGATTGTTCTTTAAGCTTTTCATCTCTCTCTCTTCTTCTAGACTTCATCAATGAATATCTCAGTCTTCACTTCCTTTTGCTTCATTTTTTTTTCATATTTTGTTGTACAGCCCTTACTGATTTACTTACTATTTACTGGGGTTAGGGTTATCACTTATTTTTATATTCAAACCATCTTCATTCATTACTCTTGTTTTATCCCATCTCCTCTTGTTTTATACACACACTTAAGTGCCCCAAATCTACTCTATTCTTTTTCCGGTCTTGACCTTTCAAACTCTCACTTCTATATAACAAAGTGAAAAGGATGCTCCTAAAGCCATTTCATTTCTTTTGGCATCCATTCCTCACAAAAGACCATAAACTGCCTTCCACCATGTTAATAATTTATTCATTTTCCTAGCAGAATTACAAAATTAATCTACAAATGTTCAGATATGCTACTTCTTGTGGCACCATAGTATTTCTCCTTATTGAAACAGAATGTTACATGAAAAACAGGTTTAAAGTGATCTAAACTCTTAGCTGCTATTTGTACATTTTGTTACAATTCTTTTGGAATCAGTGAGTAACTACTGCGGACACAGAGTAAATGGCTCTATTGTCTGATGGCTTAAACTCTTGTTTGTCCTTATGAAGGAGAGATTTATCTAGAATGATTAACCAGAATAACTAAAAAGAGCATCTTTTCCCAAGAGAATTCTATTTCTGATTACTGGATAATGCTATTAAGCATAAGAAAAAGTCTTTACATAAAGATGCTAATTTGAGAAGAATCATGTATGGAATACCCAAAGTCCCATGCATTCTTGGATCAGATAGATCCCAGTCATGGGGGAATTCTGAAAAGAAGGAAGATTGTGTAAGAACAAAGAAAATTAAGAACATAAAAATGTGCTACTGAATCAGGCCAAGCAGCCGAGCAACTATATGCATTTAGGAAACTTATAGGCAAAGCATAGGGGGATGAGAAATATTTTCTACTCTACTATTGTTGTTGTTGTTTTGTTGTTGTTGTTGTTGTTGTTGTTATTAAACAGTGATTCTTTTAAATGTCAACTGCCCCAGATTTTTTTCTCAGGCTAATAGCAAATTTCCCCTGAAGAGGTTCTAGGATTGCTGTGGAACCATCGTACATGTGGAGTCCCTCGATGTGCGCTCATGGTTTTCTGGGCTGAATTTATTTTGAGCATACTCACCTTTAGCACTGTAAGTTACATAGAATGAACAGGTAAGAGCACAGGATTTTAAAGGCATGCATGATTTCAACTTACTGGATGGATAATTTGAAGGTGAGGCAGGAAGGGAGTTCCTACGTCAACCATTCTCAGTTGACAGTCTTAAAAGAGTCCTTCAGTGCACAGAAAAATCTCTGTCATTCAAGGTGACCTTGTGATTTATAATGTGACATGAATACCTTACTATGTAGAACATCTACATTTAGTTCCCACCCCACTTTGCCCTCCTTAGGTATTTCTGAAATAATTTATATGGAAAGGCAGTCATTTAAATGATATTTTAAATGGTAAAGCTATGTTAATTTAGTTTACAGCTAAGGTTTCATCTCTGCTCCCCTGCATTCCTGCCACCCCACCCCCAAACCTGAAGGATTTCTTTTTTGGCAAGAGGGCTAATTTGACAAGTTATTAGGAATGCATTTTCTCTTTGGAATTAAAACTTCAGTCATTAGTCTATTTTTTTAATACAAGGATTGTTTATTTTGCATTTCTTAAACATTTTGTTGATTTCATAAATTTAAAGACCTTCAAAGCTTTCTCGTCTATTTTATTGCATAATTAGATTGCCTTGAACTCTGCCGTAAAACTCTGCAACCAAAGCAATCCCCACGTTTTGTGCACAGTTAGGGAAAATATCAGGCATAATTCTACTATTGACATAAATTAAATTGTTAAGAAAAGTATAATCATATCCTTACTTGCCAACCGGCAACATTACATACACATTAATTTCGGTGCCTCTATGACTTTCTTTTCAGTAACTTTTCTGCAACTATGAGAAGTGCTTGGTTATTCTAATGGGTAATAGACTTCTCTGCCTAATCAAAACATATCTGAATCCAGGTCCCAGGCTGGTTTTCCCATAGCTCAACCTTGTCCTAAATTAGTACCATACAATCATTGGCAGATACACGATCAGTTCATTAGAAAGTCTGATTAATCAGCTTGAATTTCTATCCTTGCAAACTATTATCAGTGCCTTAGAGAATCCTTCGTTGGATAAAACAATGTAAGATCTTGTTCATAAAATCAAAGAAACAAGTGCCAAATATTGGTATTATTTGTTCACTCAGGTTTCCTTTATATATTAAAGTAGGATCTACTAATTTGATGAAACTCAAAGATAAGCAAACATTTAAAATCCTAAAGGAAGGGGAGGCTTGTCCTAAAAAGGGGGAAAGACGTTTTATAAGCTAGTACAGAGACAATGTCCCCCCTCACCGCCCTCTTAATCCTAGAGCTGATTGCCATAAATAGACTTTTTATTAGTAGTTTAACCAAATGAAATGTATGCACAGCTCCAACGTGTGCATATTCTTTGTCCAATTCAGTAAAAGCAAGGATATTTCTGTCTTTACCATATGACTTTAATTATTATTACTCCAGAATAAAGTCTGTATACAAAATTGGCTGCATATATTAAAGCCTTCAGCACCCTCAACCTATACAAAATTGTTTATGCTGTTTTAAATGGTCTCACTATTCTTTACAGGAGAACTTTGAGTGCAATCCTCAGATTCTAGGAGCAATCCTTGCAGTGAAATACTTTCAAAATCCCAGGTTCTGATATTTTTATTTTATAAAGAGAGAAAAGAGGGTGAGCATGTATTTGTGCCCTTCATTATTCTTGTGACCACACAAAATTCTCCCTAAATTTATAGTTAAAAAAAAAAACCAGAATAAGCCTAGTTATTATATGGGAAGAAGTGAATCTGTATATATATACTGTATATGATAACAATTTCAGGAAATAACTATTCTGTCATATTCTCTTGCTCCAGGAAATGAAAAGTGGGACAAAGATATAAGTGTGTTATTTACCTGAGGAGATAGGAGACATGATGTACAATCCAGAAAAGATAAGGTTTTATGGTAAATGGTGCTGTGGTCCGGGATACACTAGATAGCTGTTAGAAAAAGGTGCTATGTAACTCCTAATATTATTAGGTTGTATTATAGGCCAATTTATAACACAAAACAGTGTCATGGCTGCTTTGCTCCTATATAACCATTTTTTTCTTGTCAGTGACAAATTTTCAATATCAGGGAATGCTGATGAGGAAATGTACTGCTACCAAAAGCTAAAAATAGCATTCTATAATTACATTTGTTTGTGGTGTAAAAGACCCCATTTGTTTCTTTACTCATTCATTTACATCACATTCAATTAATTACTTATTCATTCATGTCACAGTCATTTCATTATTCACATTCATTTTCTGGATTCAGTTATCTTTCTTTAACTAATTATTTGCCTGCTGCCTGTGGTAATGCCAGGAGATGAGATTTCAGCCCTTCTCGGGGCTACCATGTTTGTTTATCAGATGTTCCTGATATTAGCCTGTTGCCTACCATTATGCACTAGTTTGACCAGAATTTCACTGAGGCATAAAACACTGAAACAATAACTGCCTCGACAGATTGCATCTGAAAACACCTCAACCTTTAAGTTAGGTCCATTGCCATGAAATTAGTGATGAAGCATCAGTTTGGTAACAAAGAGAAATTCAACCCTATTTCATCCAGTTTGTTCATTCATTCCTTCATTCACTCTGATACAAATGCACCACTGTTTAAGAGAATTTAAGCAGCAAGCCATAACCAGAAATGCAGTAAAGTGAGGAGATTAAAGAAACTGTTAAGCATTGCAGAACAGCCCGAATGCCAATTATGTTCACAAGTGTAAACTTTCTTAAAAGAATGTCCAGATGTGGACCAATAAGTTTTAGATCGTTGGTAAGAAAACAGTTTACAGAAAATACAGAACATAAATACAACAGATTTAGAATATTGAAGAATATATCCAAGAATATTTTACTCACAAAATGAACAAATCTAATATTTATTAGACATGATTTATGAAGAATGATTTATGTATTTACAAATTTTATTTAAAAAGGAACGAAGTTTGCATCCAACCATCTGGACCAGATGCAACTGGTACTAATTTCTCCTGCAGGGAGAAGATCATTTTATACCTTCTTTCATGAAACGATTAAAGAGGTTATATATGGGGGGGGGGGGGAGGTTATATGTTCATATCACGTCTTCTTTAAGAAGCTCAAAACAACTTAGACAAAAGTCTCTTTCTCTATTTTTATACCCATAATTCCTATATGAACTAGGATAAGCTGAGAGAGAGTAACTGGCCCATAGTGACAGATTTCTCTAAGTAGAAATGGATCTCTTTAGTCCAACCCTTCAACCCTCATTCTGTATTAACAAGGCAACCTATTCCGCAGCTTGCCTGAGTATTTTTCCTCATATTTTCATCACACAATGAGAGAGGAGAGGTGTGTTATTTTTAATGAAAACTGAAAAGTCAGAGAGAATAATGGTTGGAATACCATGGAGTCAAGGCAGGTCCTGCTGAGAGCAAAAAGAGGATGTGTCCAATGAAATGCTAATCAGTCCAATTCCTTTCTTTAAAACAAGGTTAATGGTAAAGACAGAGATATCATATCTTACTTAATCTGATATCTTTCTTTGTATCAAGATGGAAAAGAAACATGCTACAGAACTCTCAGGATCATAGTTCACTTACAGGGCAGCCAGAAAACTAATTTTCATATAGACAAAGACGTTATCGAAGTATGAAACTCCTTTTTTTTTGGCAACGTTCCCTTGTGGCTAACCTTCCAAGGCCCTCAATTAGATTTTTAAAAAGACTTTAATTGAAGCCAAAAAGAATTGCTTTCTAGCCTAATTGGTAGTAGAGGGATAGGCAAAGAGGGAAGGCCCCACTGATTGATTGGGCATAATCCACAAACTGAACTCTCTCTCTCTCTCTCATTCTCTCTCTCTCTCTCTCTCTCTCTCTCTCTCTCAATCTCTCTCTCTCTCACACACACACACACACACACACACACACCCGGGGGGGTTGATATAAAAAACACTAAAAAAAACACTGTTTCGAATGAATTTTGCTTAATCATACTCTGTTAAATAAGCCAAAATGGTTAGGTTCACACAGCAAACCAAGCCACAAACTAGAATCCTGGATTACTTAAGACAAAAAGAAAAGAAAAATAATGCTAGGATTTATATTTTAATCCTTTTTATTGTGTTTTATAGCTTACATTTCAGTCCTAAGCAGAATTATCTTATCACACTTTTAGGAAATGATTCAGCATAGAACCTTTCCTAATTATTAAGTTGAACTGTTACCACTCAAGAAACTCAAGAGAAAACTGCCAGCACAACAGTTCCTGTCCTGTTGTTTAGCCCTATCTTACTTCTATTACTTCTGCTAACAATAATCTGACTTTAGTGAGCCTGTCCTTGGATGATGCTGGGATAAAGAGGGAAATGCCAGTAATATTGGTACAGCTAAAGATGATTTGAACCAGGCTTACCCCTGAGTCAGTGAAGAAATGAAAGTCATGGGGGCAAGGCAGGTAAAAATATATTGTTAGGCCATGTTTGCAGTGTGGCTAGGTGCAAAGGAAAACAGCCATAGAGACCCTTCTTTTCAGTGCTTTCACATTAGCTTCTGGAATCCCCAGTTAAACATTAAATCGACGACAACATGATGGAGAGATCCTGAAGAGCTTTCATCAACTGAAGAAGAAAGAACAGAGCTGAAGGGACCAATTGTCTGATCTTCAGGAGACATAAGGGTCCCCTATGTTTCTCACAATTATTTCCTTATTTTATTTCCAGAATTACTTCCAGAACTTTTATTCTATCATTTTATGCATATGATCAAATGGGCTTTCAAATAAGGAGTCTTTAATCTGATGGATTCTGTACTGTGAGCCACCCCTCTTAAATGATTTTCCAATTGACATCTTTTGATTTTTCACCCCACAAGAATCAGTATGTTTCAGTAGTTACCTTACAATGTCAAACTAAGAAGATGAAGTTTCTAATGCACATTCAACTATAAAATGTGCCGGTCAGGTGGACAGATGCTGGTTAGAAGATGAGATTCTGGCATTTTAAAGAATTGTATAGAAGAAAATGCAATTGTCAATAGTGCAAGAGACCTGCTCTGTTTTTACAAGCAGCCACCTTATCTTTTGGGTAATTGGACCACTCAGTGTAACCTATTCTATGTTACAGAGGGGAATACTTTATGTGAAAATTCCATTCATTTTGTTCTAATGTTCTGGGTTCTTTATGTTCTCCCAAAACCAAACAAAATTATCTTTCTGTGACTATGAGTCTGAAAAAATTTTCTTCAGGCAATCTATTTTGATCGGTATTACATTTGTTTTATAATAGCCCTTACCCTTTGAATTAAAATACTTGATTACCTGATTGCAGATTGCAAAAGAGGGGGTGTTATAATTTTCTTATTTTTTGTAAATGCCAGTAGTAAATATTTCCAGCTCTTAAAATTCATGGCAGCTAATTCCCATTGGCTGATTTCTGCTTCCATGTGTTTCAGATCAATGATTCATCAGCTGTTCATCCCAAAGCATAAATATTGTGGTTCTGCTCTGAGATAGTCCGTCATCAAATAATGCCTTATAGCATTTTGCTGCTGGTATAAAGAAAGTCTCAATTTCAATCAGCAGCTAATACAGCACATAACACTGTACTAGAAATCAAAGCTGTTTTTAAATGTTGGCATAAGAAAAATACACTGTAAAGCTATTTAGAAAGGCTTTATTTGATGAAATCAAAATTATGCTTAATTTAGCATTTCATTTTCATTACATAATACTGGGAAATTGATTAAATGTATGACATGAAGTCAGTAGTCCTTTCCTGCCTTGAATTTGATTTTGCCTCTGAGCCTAGAGCTACTATCAACCATTAAAAAAAGCCAAGGGCAAGAGGGAACTGCAATGAAATGTTGCAGTTTGCGATGACTCTATTCTATTCTTCCTTCCCAGATTGTCCATTCTTCCCATATCTGAATATAGTTCAGTCTTTTCCCCCTGATATTTATCCTACTGGATATTTTTTTTAAACTTCTGTAAATAATAGCCACAAGATTTTGTCCACTAATGTGTACACAGACCTGGTTTGGCTATATATATGGAACAGCATTCTCCATTAACACAGTACATACGTGACAGACCTCCAAAAATGTGTTTCACTGTGGAGTGTTGTTGCTTGCTGATCCACTCAGTCAGCAATGGCTGAGTTGGTGTTGTTAGTTGCGAAGTCGTGTCCGACCCATCGCGACTCCATGGACAATGTTCC
>JANHJO010003624.1:43469-58506 GCA_032468235.1 Pseudoxyrhopus heterurus | reverse complement strand
TCTCCAGTGGATCACCTTTTGTCAGAGCTCTCTGCTATGACCTGTCCGTCTTGGGTGGCCCTGCACGGCATAGCTCAAAGCTTCACTGAGCTACACAAGCCCCCTCGCCACAACAAGGCAGTGATCCTTGAAGGGGAATGGCTGAGTAAAACTGCCTATTTCTTAGAGCTAAAATTGGTGAAGTAGGAACTAGCAATTCTCAAGCTAAATAGAACCACTATGTCCACATTGAGCAAATGTTTCACAATCTCAAGCCAGGAAAAGAATGACCAAGTTTCCACTGGTGTGAAAAGGGAAGAAGAAAAAGGCTTAAAATGTAAATCTTATTTAGCCATGTTGTGTTAATAAGTTGCTGTGTATTGAAATTTATTGCTATCCCCACAATGGATCCTGGTGCAGTACACACATGGGGAAAATCACCATGTGGAACTAACATTCAGTACTAATCCTCTTAACTTCTATTCCTATAGAAGAGCATTATCTTGTCTCATATCACCCTTAGCACTCTGCTTGGACCACAGAAACCTATTGAGACAACACCAAAGCTCTAGATTAGCTAAGCCTAGTATAAACACTAGATGACTGGGTTTCTTACCCTACTTGTTCAGTAGACTTGATATCCCTCAAGTATTTCAACTCTAGCTACAACTTCTTATGGAGTGCAATAGTTTTGCTTTCTTCTATTAGTCTGTTCATTTTTCTTTCTTTTTTAAAATAATTTTTAATGAATTAGGCAAATCATTTTGCCTAAATTCATGAAAATCACGTTGATTGTGGAATATATCCATCTAAAGTATACTCAGTTTACATAGTATTTGATTTATAGGTTTTTTTTCCTAATATTTGTGCCAATGGTACAGCAGTAGCAGAGACAATAGAATAGCTGCACCCACTGTCCACACCCAGTAGCTGTCAGCTAGTTTATTTTGCTGTAGGTGTTGGCTTGTCCTTTATTCTGCAGGTCTCTCACCTCAATATTCAGCTGTTTGGATTACAGGAAGTTGCATGTTTCAAACAGCTGGTAGCTGGATTCTGCTATTTCCTCTTCTTCCAGCAAAGGGGAAACAAATGAGTCTGGACAAGAGTGCACCATTGTACTCAGGGCATGTATACATCAGCCCAAACTGACCAATAAGTCTGGGGTTCATCTTATGGGTCACTTGATTGTACCATCCACCAACACGAGTAGCAAAATACAACTGATTGTCTTCATCTTTAAAATGTCACCGCATGCTGTTATCTTACAAAGAAAGCTCTACTTCAAAACTGTATCTTCAAGAGAAAACTCTAAAACTGAATGGCTAAAGATGCCATAAGCCTATCTTGAGCAAGAGCTGAGGAAAAGATGAAAGTAATATCATGACAATATGGCAGAACATATATAGCTACCTTTAGGTAGCTAGAACTTGTTCATACTCCAGTTAGATGCAACAGAGGAAGGGCACCGAGACAGACAGTTTCAATATTGCTGATGGGTGTCATATTGGGGAAATGTGGTACAGATGAAGAGGATTAGTGTGAGGGTGGGAAAATGGGGGGAAATGATATGTGCCAGGAATGGCTACCAAATTCAGCTCCTACTGCTGGTGGAGAACATAAATTCACAATCCCTGAATGACATACGTGAAATTCCTATTAAAATCCATGGATATTTATTTAAAAGCAGGTTGAGACTGTGAATTGAATACTGTAGGCACCTTTAGGAACCATTTGTCCTTAAATGTATACCCTCACTATAGACACTGACTTCAGAGATTATAAATTGTACCAATCATACAGGTGATACCAGTATTATAGCATAGTATGACCTTGACACAACCAAGTATTGCAGTATTAAAAATTCCCTAGCCCTTTAAATTATTAACTCGCCCCTTTCCCTCCATGTGACAAAACCTCTACAATATGTTTTACTGCTGTGAAGACAGTTTCTTGGAGCTAGTCCAAGAAGAAGAGCTCTAACATACTCATCTTCAACTTGCAGAGACCAAAGGTTATGTTACATTAATCCATCCCAAATTCAGTGCTCCATTTACTAGACTCCCTCGGTGTTTTGGTGGCTTCCAACATTTTATCTGAGAATGAAATAAAACAGACTTCAGATTCAGTTGAGGCTTATTTCCAGTATTCTCTCGACTTAATTCCCATCCCACAGTTTTATCCTCCTTTCTCTTGTCATATGTAAGCTATATTTACCTACACAAAGCTGTAATTTATTTCATCCTTTAACCTCCCCCTGAATTGCTCCATTATGAGTCTTGTTGCTTTTTTGGTGTGGTTGTTTTTTAAAGCAACAGATGTTCTAATAGTGATGCTCTGGATTAATTGGCCTTCCATCCCTTGAGAAATGAAGCCAAATCTGGTCAGGTCACTAGTGGTAATTGTTTAATGGTATTGACTTGGTCCCTAATGAATAGTAATTTGCATGACACAAACCACAGGACTGATTGACATGAAGCTGCTTTTGACATGCAGAACAGGAAGGAATGGGGGTGGAGTGGAAAATAGACTCAACACTCGTCACGCAGCTGAAGTTACTATCTAGTATTAGCTAACTGTCTATAAATTATGGGGATTAGTATACAGATACACACACACACACACACACACACACACACACACACACACACACACACACACACACACACTGATATACAAATAGCCAGTTTAGTCTAGTGGTTAGGCATCAGGTGAGAAACCAGGAGATTGTATGATTCCAATCCCATTTTAGGCATGGAACTTGACTGGGTGACTTTGGGCCAGTTACTCTCTCCACTCAGCCCAATTCAACTTGCAAGGTTGTTGTGGGGAAAATTAGGTATTAGGTAAGTTTGACACATTGAGTTGTTTATAAAAACAATGAATTTTTTAAAAGAATTATGTACGTGGAAAAAGGGATTAGTATTATTACTCCTCTCTTTAAACCCATGTTTATTCTTCTGGTTTTAGCCTGCAAGGATAATATTTTTTTCTTTCTTGCATTATTTTGGAGGATTTTTTCCAAGATATGCAAGTAATTGTGAAATGGAAGTTGAGAATGATGTCATAGGTTTTGGAAGTCAAAAAGGCACTGTAACAACCCAGAGCAGGAAAAAGCAGTGATATCGTTAGTTGGGAGAGGGGGAGAGATCTTATGTATATTGAGGGGCGTCACTTTTCTAGTGAAAATTTCCATGTTCCATGTATTTAGTCCATTGCCTACTTCTTAGTAGAATCAATGACATAATACCATAATAAAAATCAGGCAAGTTTTACAACAAATGTTACTATTTAGAACAAAGATAAGTAATATAGTACTAACTATACATTCATAACACCATAGGGGATCTCCCTAGTGCCCACCAGCCTTTCTGCCTCATCTGCCCCCCCCCTTAATTATAAGGAAGTTAAATAGGAAGTTGGCATGCTGAAAACAAAGCATGGCCTCTAATATCATTATGTGCCATCAAAATAATAATATGACCTCTTTGATTCTTGACAGGGTTGCACTTTCACAAAGTCAATGCATAACTTGGGGGTCCCCTTCTGGACTCATGGCTTCTGTTCAAGCAAGGGGCAGCTGTGTCTGGGAGCAGCTCTTTCCACAGACTCGTCTTGTGCACCAGTTGCATGTGCTGGTCACTTCCCAATTGGATTACCACATCAGTTCTATGTGAAGCTGCCATTGGAGACTACCTGGAAGTTAAACTAGTCCAGGATGTGGCAGTGCACAATGTTGGCTGCCTCTCAATGGGCCCATATTACATTGCTCTTTTGTGAGCTTTACGAGTTCCTAGTTTCTTGCTGGGTGCAATTCAAGGTGCTATTATTACCTTTAAAGCCCTACATTCATGGGGTCAGGTTGTTTGCAAGACTATATCTCCCTAAGTTTATTTGTCCATCCCATCAAGTTGGAAAGAGTAGGTATGCTCCAAATCTCTTGCGCAACCTTTTCCACGATAGTCTCTATCCTGTGAAATATTCTCTATCCTTGGAATCTGGCAACCCCACACTTTTTAGACTTCTAAAAGGCTGTAAAGAGCTGTCTCTTTCCCCAAATGTGAAGATAGGATAAATTGGGAGCCTATAGGATGCATCTTAGGAAGATAGCTAAGATGTCAGGGTTTGGTTTTAATTAGTTTCTTGTTATTGTTGTTATTGTGCACCATACAGAATTGTGTTTTAAGATACACAGGCATACAAACCTTATAAATAAATAAACAAACTTTTTGAACATAAAGAACTTCTCCAAGATGAATTGTCCCTGACCTGGGCCTTCATATCTTCTAATGTTGCAGCAGTCACCATTGGGATCAAGTCCATCCATCTTGCTTCTAGTAATTTTCTTCTTAATTCCACCTTTCCCAGCATTATATATTATACAAGAAAGCTAAATCTTCATAAGGCATGTTCAAAACATGGTAATTTAAGTCTAGTTATTTCTGCTTTAAGTGACAACTCTGAATTAAATCTTTCTATTATTCATGTGTTGTTTACTTGGCTATCCAATTTATTCACAGGACTCTTTTCCAACACAAAGTTCATAAGTGTCAATGCCCTTTCTATCTTGCTTCTCATAGTATAATTTTCACTCCATAGAATGTCATGGAGAAAATCATTACATGCACTGTTCTGATCGCTATAGGTACAGACACATCTAATATCTTTTCCAAGATCTTCACTGCTTCTCTACCAAATGCTAGTTTGTGATATATTTCTGGACTTCTGATTCCTTTACTGTTGATAGTCAAAACTTAAAAGGCAGAATCTATCCATTACTTAAATGTCTTCATTGTCAATTCTATGGTTTGTTGCTATTTCTGTGTCATTTGTTTGGTTTTCTTTATATTTAATCAGAGTCCCATTTTTTCACTATGCTCCTTGACATTTATTACTAGAGTTGCAGAAAATTTGCATTTTTGGCTATCAGGATAGTGTCATCAGCAAAGTACAGATATTGATGCTTCTTTCTCCAGCTTTCATTAGTATATATTTAGCATAAAGGCTAAATAAAATAAGGAAATTGTACACAGTCTTGTCTCGCTCCTTTGCCAGCCTGGGTCCAACCTATTCATCTTATTCTATCTGGACTGTCTATTGGATAGGTTCGGTATGAGGACAATAAGATATTCTGAGATTACCATTCTTCTAGGAATGTGCTATAGCTTGAAATGTTTGATGGAATCCAGGGCTTTTTTTAAAATCAATGAGGTACATATTGACTTAATTTGGTATCCTTTGGATTTTTCAGTTATCCAGTGATTAGCAATAATGTATAATGTTCCTCTGCCTTTTTAAACCATATTGAACATCTGCCATCTTTCTCCCCATGTGGGGTTCCAATATTCATTGGATGTTCCTAACCATTATTTTGCTAGCATGTAAAATTAAAGATTTTGTATAATAGCTTGCTCTCTAGCATCATACTGGACTTAAATATGTACTGTGGGAATAATACAAAGCATCCTGAAGGCAGTTCATGCCTTATTGACTGTTTTGTGACTAGCCATGCCCAACATAACAGTCCTTTTGTGAATTGGCATAGCATCCATTTAAGCTAGCCTAAAATAATAAAAAAAACAGCAGCATAAATAAAAGTATGATTAAAATAACCTATACATTTAAAAAGGATCATTCTTCAAGGATCTCCATGACTTTATAAAATGACAAGAACATGGGGATCCTACAGATGCTGGGTTTAATGAGAAGACTACCATTTTTTTCTGGTCTTCTCCTCCCAATATTCTAAGAGAAGAAACCCAGAGCATCCCATACTGAGCTGATCAAAGAGTAGATTCCTTCTGGAGGAGCCAATCCCCTAAGGAACCTGATCTGTAACAAAATCACCTTCTGTTCTAAATCAGGAGACTCAAACGCCACAACCACGTAAGTGCCATGGAAGGACAAGACCAATATTTTTCAATCCCAGCAAGTAGGAGCAGGGTGTGATTCTATGTGCGGGTAGGCAGACCAACTCCCAGAATTCCCTAGCCAGCATGGTAAAGTTCACACATCTTAAAGTTGCTGAAGTTGGAATACACTGGACTAGACTAGTAACCCATGCCCCAAAGATCTACACAAATTATTCAAGAGAGCTAATACAAAAGATTCACCAGTACAAAAATCTAGCCAGTCAGAAAATGAACAGCTTTTATTTTTTATCAGATAAAAATCTTCCATTGTGAAACACAGCCACAAACAACATCACGCTCCCTGCCCTACCCCAGCAACCCCATACCTCTAGAAGAGCTTCTCTCATCAGATGTATTTGATCTGACAACGGTGCAACCCACCCCTCATGCAACCTCGCTGCAGCCCCTCGACCACCATCAGGCTCTGGCTGTACTGTATGCTGCTGCAGGGGCAGGGAGGTTGCAATAGGCCCTCATCTCAGTCGCAAGAAAACATTGATGCTAAGATCAGCATCTACTTCTCTGGAAGGCAGACCAGCTCCTGCCTGGTCTGCCTACCTGGACATAGGATCACACCCTCCTCCCAGCCTAGCCAAGATTAACAAGCCACTGATCCAGCCATGACTGGTGCCCTCTTGCAGTATGGCTGAAACATGGTGCATTTCTAGGCACCACTGCAGACCATGTAAAACAACTTGGATGGTCACATGTGGCCCACCGCCCATCTGAGATCTGATTCTCACATTGATAAGAAACATAGCAATTCTAAAACAATCAGCAGGCACGGACTGCCTCAGCTTTATAACATCCATTTAATATACAAATGCCACCTAATTGCTTTCATAGAGATTTCTCATTTGAAAGAAGAGTACTTGTTAAAAATCCCTTTATTGTAACTTTAACCTTTATTCATGTTAATGTTAATGTTAATATTCTGAAGAACAAATATTTCAGAGCTGTGCTTATGTATTTCTAGTCCAGATTGCTCTGAAAGAAGTCTGATAGGGCACAGGTTCAAGAGTCCTGCTCTAAAACCCATAAATGGAAAAGCTGTCAGTTGGCTATTAAAGAGTGGGGGGTATTGTTTAGCTAGGCTTTCCTGGTGAAGGGACAAATGAAATTGGCAGGCTGTAGCCCTTGAGATGAGCAGCACTGCTGCAGAACTCAAGCTATATATAGCTTTGAAAATTGACGAAGTGTCACATGCATATTCTTGCTCTCAAGGAGCTATGCAGAATAAGCATGCTTTGATGCAGGAATTAAATACCCCCAATCAAACAACAATTGAAGATGGGGATGGAAAGCAGAGAGACCCATTGAGTAATAGTTATGCATTTAGAAAAGGGGGGGGGAATGGGGAAAAACGGGCACAGCAATGTTTACTTTTGGAGATGGCCTTTGAGGCAGGCAGTTGTTTAAGCGTCAAATGACTTTCAGACTGGCAAAGTGCCCTCCATTCTAAGAAGCTGGCAGAAACTGCTGCACAGGTAGAAGATTATGCAAGATCAGCACTGTGTGCCTGGAAGAAAGCAATCTAATCTTGATGTAAAGAATGCGTGGGCAACCAGCTCAAAGTCAAGGCAATTTGGAGCTGCTTACATTTAAAAAGTTTAGAGAGCACTTTACATTTGCCTGCGCAGGGCTGGCTCAAAGGACAGTACCATGTTTCTTTAAATCAACCTTCCCCAATCTGTTGTCCTGATCTCTTTTCAGGATGACGGGAATCATCCAAGCATTTTAGAGGGTGCTGGACTGGGGGAATGAGAAAGAAGAAGAGCCTTGACTTAATTTCATGGGTTTTGTTTTTTAACCATGTCCAATTAGATTGATCCAGACACAAGAGAGACACAGAAGCACAGGGCCCTGGACCAGGTGGTTTCTTTCTTTCTCTCTCTCTCTATAAGATATCAGCAGATTTTTTTATTTTGCAAGACAAAGGTATAAAATGTGATGCCTGAAACTAAAAAATCTAAATGCAAATGTTTCCTATTACCTTTATTCCGTATTTGTTCTATTTCTATAGTATTACACAATGATAATTACTATTACTGTGACAATTACTATATACTATTACTAATCAATTACTATTACAATATTTCCTCTATACTCTTACTATGCTCAATACCACAGGTGTCAAACTCGTCGCATCACATTGCCATCACATGACGTATCACGACGGTTTTTCTCTTTGTGGAGCTGCGGTGGGCATGGCCTGCGCATCACACATCCGGCCCATGGGCCGCCAGAGATTGACACCTCTGAAATACATCAAAATTTCCTTCTTACAGAGCCTATTCTCTCTCTCTCTCCCTCTTGCTCTGTCTCGTTCTTCTACCTTTTTTCCTCTATTAACGGCCAGTATTCATTCATTCATTCATTCATTCATTCATTCATTCATTCATTCATTTATTTATTTACTTATTCAACTTCTATAGCTGCTCATCTCAGTCCAGTTGCCTCCGTAGAGCTCTTGTATTTTTCCACTTCGTGCTTTGTCTTGCTGGGCCCCTCTATGCCTTTTTCCTCTCAATGTCCACTCCCTCTGAAAGAAAAAAAAATGCCTTTTTTTTTCTTCTGGCTGCTGCCCTTCTGTCTGCTAGAGGCTTCAGAGCTCCAAACTGTGTCTCTTCTTATCTCCTCCCACACCTGTGTCAAGGTTGCTGCTTTACTGGCAACTCTGCTGCACTGACTGGTGGGGGGAGGGGCTGAAATGGAAGGGAGAGAAGGCAGCATAGATGCCTGCAATTTTGTCAAGCAGTCTGCTTTTCCACATGGCCCACCAGATGCTTTGCGGATGCTCAGAAACCAGGCCTGAAAGCAATTACCGTACCATTCTTGGATATTCTTTGCTACTTATAAACTTGGGAGTCCTGCACTGAGCAGTCCTGATAGGAAATAAGAGCTATAGAAATATATTTAGTGACAGCCACAACAAATTGCAATAATTCTAAGATAAAGACAAATGCAAGATGAAGTCAGTCATAGAAATGCCACTATTACATGCTTGTGTCATAATGTCTGACACAAATGCATATTGTCGTTTTCTCCCTTACCCCTCCCCTGGGCACACCAATGAACATATCTCAATTATTCTGAATCAAAAGAAGAGCCTAACTTTCATTTCAAGTGGAATGACTTTGAAGTTGTGTGGATAAAATTTGAGCAAGCCTGTGTAAATTGTGGACTTTCTTGGAGACCTGTCTGTTCTCTCCTAAGCTACTTACATGCAGAAAAGGGAGGTTGAATAGTCTGAGAAATACAGTACAGAAAAACGGCCATCATAATCATCATTATTGGTCCACATAGATTTCTAGGGCAAGGTTCAGCTCTGAAATGTAGCTGATGGCTGGGCAGAAAAAGAAAGTTTTAGTGAAATCCAATAGCTCTGGAGACTATCCAGTCTGCATGTGCCACTATGAGGTCATCTAATCTAGGATTGTTGTTTCATTATTGTTGTTGTTGTTTTCTCTGACTTGGAAATGTCAGCCAGATTCCCAATGGCATATTGCCTCATTCTGGAATGCACCCAAATCTCAACTCCTCTGCAGGATCATAAGCTAATTCTTGATGTGACGGATATAAGCTGGAGTTTAAAATGTATGGCATGCAATAGGTATAATAGTCATTATTCAAGGCCAAGAATACATATAATGTGCTAGTGTATTTATTAGCCAATGTGCTGATCTGTATTTGTAAATAAATACAAAATACAAGTGTGAGCTGAGAAATAGTCACTATACTTTAAATATAAAAAAAGTGTGTCAAGGCTCCTAATGAACCCAAGCAAATCAGAACTCTGAGACTAAAATCCACCTCAACAGTCTTCTTTATTGAGTACATCATACTGGCACAGCTCTCAAGGAAAACCAACTCTAAATCTTTCCCATGGTTTCAGTATAATTAAAATAAGAAATAACCCCATCCCCAAGATCAAGTTGGCCAATTGGATTAATTGGCGGGCTCTCCAGGCACTCCTCTGACCTTATCCGTTGCCAGTAGAGATGACCTTGGTTCTCACCAGAAAACTCTCTGTTGTGTCTAGTAAGGCATTCCAACCTCCTTCCCCCTCTTTGTGGCAACTGAGGAACAGGAAAATGGCTGCTGCCAGGTTTGGTTCAAAGTTGACAAAGTGTTTGTGGATGAGCCACTTCAGGATTCCTGCTTTCCAGTCTCATGGTACTTGATTTTTCCACCAAATGTGGTCTAGACATAATAATAGTTTTGTCAGAACCCATCATAGTGTAACATCTCCCAGAATTCCAAAAAATCTGGTTTAGGATATTTAGAGGATGCAGACTACTTCATAAAGTAGGACATATAGGCAGTTTAAATTGTTCCTGCTTTGTTGAGTAGGCAATAATTATACTCTCCAATGCTTGCTAAGATCAATGACTGATGTTACAAACTGCATTTTTTCTGTCTTGGATCCTGATTCCAATCTTGTACAGAATATTGAATTCAAAGAAATCAGCTTTCACAATCTCATTCTCTTTTTTATACTTTTCTTCTAACCCAGTTCTTCTTTCTAGCTACAGGACTAAAATATACCATACTACTGCTCCAAGAATTCCATGTAAGAATAAATTGACAGTAAATCATAGTTCTGTGCTTTTATTCTAATAAAATAATATTTACAAAGAAATGAAAAATCCAGCACGAATCACAAGACAGTTCAACCACCATTTATAAGTTATAGAACAAAATGTTGGAATAGCTGCAGTGTAATCCAATCCCCATCATTAAAAAAAAGACCGACAGCTACATTACATTATATAAATATAAGAATCTCTGCAGAATTATATTGAATTTACATGGTAAAAAATTGGGTTTAAACAACTTGTGGCATCAAAAAAAACCCTGAACCTATAAGTTTATATTAGCTTCCATCCCATAGAATGCATATATGATCAGGAACTGTCATCAAAAAACAGAACAAAAAGGGCAAAACCAGAACCAGTATTTAAAAGTATAAGGAGACAGGTTCAGGGCAGAGATCACGAGGCCCTTTCTCACTGAATGAGCTGTCAGCCAGTGGAACAGAAAGTTGTCTGAAATGATAGGTTCTCCTTTGCTAGACATCTTCAAACAGAGGCTGAATGCTCATCTCTCAGAAATGCATTAATGCAAGGTTTCTTAAAGTGTGTGGCCCAAAGTCCCCTGGGGGATCTGTAAGATATAAAAACATCCTCAGACATTCACACACATACAAAAATATTTATTTAATATTATTGATTTTTTTAAATTAAATCCTGCCTTTATTACTTAGATGTGTAACAAAAACTTTGCTTTGCTGATTACCAAACAATCTTAGTTTTGAGAAGGTTTTTACATCATCCCTGCACACTCCTTCTTATTCCCTCCCAACTGAGAGGCGATAAACATGGCTTAGACAAAGAGTGGTAGAAAAGTTCATATCCCCACATTCACATACAGTTCTCTGTTGCGCCTTCAGTCTTGCTTGTTTCAGTCATCCTTGAGGGGACTGAAGTTTAAACTACCATCACGGTACATTTGAGTCTTTCTTACAGGAAATGAGTATCCTCATAGGAACTCAGCAAAAGCTTTTAAGTTTGGCACTTTACCATCCCATAATTGTAAAATGGATATCTGGCAAAAGAAGGCAGGATTGCAGCTTTAAGATATGAATAGGAAAGAATCAGAAATGGGAAGCACTGTTTGGACAGATGCAGCAATGCTACAGCCTAAATATTGTCCCAAATAGTTGGCACATAATAGTAGATACTAAGATAAATATTTAATTAAATGTGGCCAGCTAAGCTTCTCAACTTTCTTCTACACTAGGATTCAAATTTATCTTGGCTTTGGCCTTGGGTTCTGCCATATGGAAGAGGCAACTCAATTGGAGCTGGAAAGAGGAATCTTCCATTTGCTGAAGTTGGTGCTGTTGACAGATTGTGGAGTTTTCAATACAGTTGAGGCTGTAGTATAGTGACCCTACACCCTTTATTATAAAGGAAAGTTCTTTATTTCAAAAAACTGCTCTTTAGATTTGATTTGATTTAATTATTTATTTTCTTGGTTTGGCTCTTGAACTTTCCTCTGTAAAGCAAAGCTAAAAACATAAACAATTATTTTTTTTATCCTTATGAGACTCTTTACATTTTCCTTTTTTTCAAGTTTGCCTTTTGTGTTGTCCAAGAAAATATTTATTAAGTTATTTACTTTATTCAATTTCTATATCCTCCCATCTCAAATAAATGACTCCATTTAATAATTACGGGATGGTATGGTGTCACACCCCCAGTGCTGCTGGCATCCTCGGTTATTGCATTAATTGCACATTGTTTCCCTCCGAGTCCACAGATAATGGGAGCTGCTTTTAGCAGGGCTGTATTTGACAACTTGGGAGAACAAAGAGCTGTGAAGTGTGTAGGTCTAGATTTGGGAGGGAAGTGGCAGAGGTTAAAATGAAAGATGCCTATCTTAGGCCTTGCTTTGTTTTCATTTTGTGTCTTCAAGTCAGTATTGACTCTTACAGTTTTCTTGGCAGGATTTCAGAAATGGTTTGCCATTGCCTCTTTCCTAAGGCTGAGAGAGAATGACTGGCCCTGGGTCATCCAGCTGGATTTGTGCCTGAGGAATAGAACTCATTTCCTGGTTTTTAGCCAGATACCTGGAGCACTACACCAAACTGGCTGCATATTTTAGGGCTTACACTACAATTTTTCTGTCTTTTCACCCAGAGGCACCGGTAGGGAGTCAAAAAACGTCAAGATGGTGACACAATCATGCAAATAAATTCATGTCTCTGAGGGACTATAGCTTCAATCACATAGAGCCAACACCTTAAATTGTTTAACCCCTTTAGAGTTACTGCTCCTATTCCTACCTCAATGTGGCAATAAACTTTGCAGGACTGTTGCTGTTGACCTCTTATACATTTCTTACTTTACCTTAAGATATAATTTTGATCCTGCTACTAGGACTTCTTGTTTACCGCATCCACATATTTGTGAGGAATCTGATCACAAACCATCTGTCAAATATCTCATTGCCTCTTATACACAACTACAAGACCCCTTTTCAGAAATGGCGTCATCACTAGCTCTTTTGCTGATTATAAGCCTATTAGAAAATGACATGGTAAATGTGATAAAACATTTTTGCCAATATTTCCTCACTCACTAGAGGAGATATGCTCTTCTACCCTGTCCTTTTTTTCAATCCGGCACCATTTCCTTTCCTTATTATAATGGGGTTTCATGAAATGTCTCTGTGTTTTCTCCTCAGGGTAGTATACCTGGCAGGTCCCAACTCCCAATTTATTTTGTTCAACAACTGTGATTTTGGCCCATTCTGTGATTCTCCTGGATTCACAGCTGAGCCACATTGTTGTATATTATGAAGACAGAATCCTAGGCCTTATTTAGCTAAGAACAACTTTTTTTTACCAAATCTTGAATGCATAGGACTTTTGTGTAAGTAATTGAACTTCCTCACTACAGGCTCATCATTAATCCAGCAGAAGAGAGTTAAAATATATACAGTGGAACCTCAGTTCGCAAACGCTTCTGTTCACGACCAAATCAATTCCCGACCAAAAAAGCCAGCCGAGTTTTGAATTGGTTCACAATTCAAAACTCGGTTGGCGAACAAAAACAGCAAGGAAAGATTCCTTTCTGCGCCGATTTTCCCTTCTGCTCATGCGCAGACAGCATCGCAGCGTGCGTGCTCAGACAGCGTCATGATGGGCATGAATGTGTCGTGTGCGCATGCGCAGTAGTGTAGTTTCGGAACGCAATTGAATCAGTTCACGACCGAAGTCCGGGAATGGATTCTGGTTGCGAACCGAGGTTCTACTGAATTTATAAAAGTAATTAAGACAGGTTAAAAAATCTTTAAAAAAAAACTATTGTCATGGGAAAACTAGGAGGTGAGAGCATTAGCCGTGTGTGGCACCCTTAGATCACCCAAAATAAAGGCAGAATATAAGAAGCTTGCAAAAAAATAAAATAAAATACACAGTGGTTTGAGAATATTAGTCTGTGCAAAATCTCTTGCAATGAAAAGGAATTAATTTTCAACCCCTGCTTTTCTTTAATATTTTACGATACTGTATCCTTTAGCAGATGTCTCTTGTTAGTTTCCCGGTTTTAATATATTTAAACGTAAACACTGGTTTTGATTTTCAATGGTCTCCTAGTCTGTCATATAATTTATGGCGCTGCGGTTTAACTATACTGGTTTGGGGTTTCCTCTACACTGGAATCCTGTCTGAAAGACAGCCTATAATAGCTTGAAATAAGTAAGTTTCCTGATGGAATTTGATCTTCTGGATTCCAACTTTCAGCTTTTAAGCTAATCTTCCTATTTTGAAAAAAATTAAAAACTCTCTTGTCTGGAAAGGAAATAGGGCAATACTGACATTTCTGAAAATTTTCCATCCACTTACGACTTGGATCAAAAAATTGTTCAAATCATTGTCCTCTTGTCGAGGAGGAAGAATATATTACATTATTTATTCCAACGACACACTTAATCTTTTGGCCATAATGTTAATTTAGGTTGAATTATCCAGCTGAGGATGGCTAGAGTAACCCATTCATTCATTTTCTTTTCTTTTCTTTCGTTTGGCTTTCTCTTTAATTTTACGACCTATTAAGCGATTAAAGGAGAATGTATTTTTCCCACACCAGAGTTCGGTTTTGGCTCACTATAAAGATTCTACGATTACATTGCTTATTTTTTTGCAAATAAATGATTGTACTCCATGCTCCATGGCATGTGTAGCAATGATACTTTAATACAACCAAGGCTGCCATTTCAACAGATTTTAAATCTAGAGATAAATATCTTTTGCCATTCGTGCATAAACCTAGCAAGGATATATTATTATCTATAAATTATCCTCATGTATTACGCTATGTTCTTTTTGAAAAGTGTATCATTTGTGCTCTTTTACCGCTGGGTGTTTCTTCTCTGCCATTTAATTCCTCCTCTTTTTTTTTAATTAATGTCTTCCCTTCCCAAATATTTACAGGAAGGAGCGTCTTTTAAAAACCAACTTTATCCTACTTTTTAGCATTATCCATATTTTATTGGAAGATTAGCTGATTACCCGGCCTTGCTCAGGTTTTTTTTTTTCTTTAAAGGAAGTATACTTGTGCCAGCATGTCCGGTTGGTTGTT
>JANHJO010003624.1:29454-40373 GCA_032468235.1 Pseudoxyrhopus heterurus | reverse complement strand
TTAGTCATTATGATTCAGTTTTTTTAAAAAAAAAATTGCCCATGACAACAAATGACATGCAGAGACATAAACAAACCCTTGAAAAGGCTTTCCAAAATTGAAGATAAGGCACAGATCAACAAGTATTACCAAATCAGGAACATATCAGGCTCCTTAAATATACATAGATATTTATATTTAAAATGCATTTTTATATATCTCTAACGCAGAGGTTTCAGCTGAAAAAAATGGTCATTATCAGACAAAATGAAAGATTATGCATAATCATGACTACATCTGTCCTTGTTCACTGTCATACCTGCTAGGTGTGAAAGACCAGATCCACACAGTTCAAATAAGCTGATTTATTGCTTATTGATTTATTGCTAAAAGCCTATGCTCAGGAATCTTCTCAATTAACAGTCAGCACCTGGTTAGAGTTAGATAAGAGTCAATGGCACTCAAGGGAGGTTGGACTTAATTTATTTCTGGCTATGTAGGGATTCTAGGCTGGTTCCTCTTTTCAGTCTGCCCCCCTCCCCCGGTTCTGCCATTCCTTCTCCTAATCCTATGAATGATCTTGATGATCCATGATTAACTTCTGTTAGAAAGAAATCTTACCAGGTTAATTTCCAAGCTGGGAATAAAAAATTCTTCTTGAACCAGAGGTGAAGTTTATAACTAAGAGCACAACGTTATTACCTTTAAAGCCCTTCCTGACTTGGGCCCAGGTTATCTTCTCCCAGTCATTTCTATTCATCCAATTAGATATCCAGCAGGTTGGGCATGTAACAGCTAAAGAATGTCACTTAGAGGGGACTAAGAGATGTGTCTTCTTTGCTGTAACCTCTGCCCTCTGAAACATTCTCCTTTCAAAGATCAGGATGATCCCAACCCTGCTGGCTTTCTTTAAGGCCATGAAGACTTAGTTGAGTTAAGGGCCCCATTTAGAATAGAATAGAACAACAGAGTTGGAAGGGACCTTGGAGGACTTCTAGTCCAACCCCCTGCTTAAGCAGGAAACCCTATACCATTTCAGACAAATGGTTATCCAATCTCTTCTTTAAAACTTCCAGTGTTGGAGCATTTACAACTTCTGGAGGCAAGTTGTTCCACTGATTAATTGTTCTGTCAGGAAATCTCTCCTTAGTTCTAGTTTTTAGTCCTGCCTTCAGTTCAAAGGCAACTGAGTGACTTTAAGGCAGTCACTCTCTCATGGTTCTCGTAGGAAAGAGCCAATGGCAACCCTTTTCTGAAAAACCTTACCATGAAAACAGGGACTAGTCCAGGCAATCTCCAGGAGTCAAAAACTGATTCAAAAGTGGCCACACAGAGATGTTTTCTTCTGCAATAATAACTAGTAGCTCACTTGGTCATAATCCAACATTTAAATATATTGAAGTTCTGACGACTTGGCTTCCAAGCAAAAAAACCACAATGAACATTTTGAAATTGCAAAGGAATTAGGGCCAATGTAAAGATGGCATTTTGTTGGGATAGGATTGTAGTTAATTGCTTATCACAATCACATTCTTTCCTTTTACAATTAAATACTATCTTCCCTGCTATATTTATGTAGGAGGAGAATGAAAACACAGGAAAAGGCAGCATGAGCCTTCACCTCAGGTTATTCATTGTCACAGCTTGTTTATAAGATCACATGATTTATACAACAAAGAGGGGAAAACAACTACAAATTTCAAGCCTTTACCATTTTTTTTCAGTGGATTTCCCTGTTGACAGATCTATTTATAAAAATATAACCTAAAAAACACCTCCCACGCTCTTTTCTGGGTCTAGAGAATGATTGAAGGGCTCCAGAAACACAGATCTCCTGCTGACTTTCTCACAGTTTACAGTTACTTTATGCCAAAGATTATAGTAATTGGCTGAGCAGGAAAAAATATATATGATGAGATCATGTTGATACCAAGCTTAAAAGAGCTTCTGAGAGGTAGCAATCCTGGATGGCAATAAACTAATTTTTAAAAGGAGATGCTTTAAAGAAATGTGGCAACTGATGCATCCTGTGCTTTGAGTATAGACCAACTTATCTCATCCTGGTATTTACAAAATATGTTAAACTATACGTTCTTAGAATTTCCTATGAGCATGGCCATGTTGTTTGGAAATTATGGGAGACATAACCCCAACCCAATTGAAGAATACCAGGAAAGTTGTTAAAAATAGTTGGTTTACACAAGATATACATGTAAAGACATATCTATCTGAGATTTTGCCTAATGTTATATAGTATCAATCAGTCATGTTTACTTAGCAAGTTGCAGTTTAGCCTGATATGCAGATTCTGACTCTGTGTTAGAAAGCTTTGGAAATTTTCTTTAAACAAGAATCTTCCTAAAATGCATTGAGACTCACTGAGTTTCATCACTGTTTATGTACATCTGAGGTTTATCTCTTTCTTGACACCTAATATTTGTCCAGCAACAAAATTTTACCCTTAATTTTTCAAGCATAAATATCTTGGGTGAAATCTTCAATTTGCATTTTAGTGTATAAAATTTTATTTTTCTGTGGTCACCTTTCAAATGATTGAAAACTGCTTATCATCCTTTGATTGAGTTTAATCAGGATCAGATGTGAAATCAAATAATCAATTGCCAATTGTATGAAAGAATTGATAATACACAAAAATCTGGCAGTAGTGCAAACCTCTACAATGAGTAGTAGCAGAATCCTTCAGCTACATGCAGCAGAAGAAAACAGAATGCAAGGGGGACCTCTCTATCCAGTGATTAGTTTGGAGAATTTAATTTTATCTACAAAGTTATCTTTTTTTATTAGAACAGCACCTACTATCTTCTTTCAGCTGGAAGAATGGGCATCAATATTCTAATGAAGGTAATTGCTAAATTGCTCCTATTAAGCCAAGATAAATATTCAGATTTCCTTAACCATGATGGCGATAATCCATCTAGAGAATCCATAGTAATAAATAGAGCTAATTAATGAGCCAAGAACAAAATAGAGATTAGAGCTGCTTTGTGGCAGTAAGGACCCCAAAGGGTTAGTAATTCTCCACCTTTATTGCATCCATGGATAGCTGTCCTGCAGCCCTGTTTTGGGTAACACCAGCCCTTTTAGGTAGGGTGGCTCAGAGAACCTCTTGCAGGGGAATATGGAATAATTTGTTCAGCATCTGTTAGACAGTCACTTGGATATGATTGCAGTTGGATGCCACCCTTATTGCAAATTGGGAAGAGATTCTCTCTCTCAAAGTGAGGTTAACTCAAGCCCTATTAATTTTCCAAAGTCCCTCAAGATCTGGATATGTCATCAGGTCTGGGAATCCCAGAGAACCAGTGCAATAATTAAGGTGGCTCCATTAATGTAGTTAACATCTATTCTCTCTTGTGCCTTTTGAAAAAACTGATCATTTTTTACATGTTTTACAATTGTATGGTGTCCAAAATCTCTTTGCAAGATGGATAGCCATAGAAATTTGATAAATAAATAGCCTCTTAGATAATTCTGATCTAAACTGGACGTATGGACTAGAGTTTACTGGAGAGCAGCTAATAGTAGGTGCTCTGTATCATCTAAGTAAGGAGCTTTAATCAAAAAAAGAAGATTCAAGATTGTGAGCTCTGCCAGCTGATCTATACTAAGCATGGAACCCACTTGACTTTAACACTTTAATATAAGTTTATATAACTAAATTATACTTTGCAGATCTTTCCTTGATTCCACATCTACAGAATCACAACCTCATGGTTTTATTATTCTATTTTTGTCCATTTTACTTATCAATCACCACTTTAACCAAGCTTCACATTTTCTGCTAATACCACGCTCCTACATGCTATTGTTAAAACTTGTGGAAATGTTAATTTGGAGGGTAATGTGTTTTCATTATACCAAATACATTTGCCCACCCCACCCCCTTATTTCTTGACTTTCTTCATGCATTAAATTAATTACCCTTCAGTAATGCTAAATTGAATTTTCTCCTATTCAAAATTATAATCTCATTTGAACAGAACATTGTTTGTATGCAGAGAAGTGAGTGAGCAATTCAAAAATCCATCCGCAGTTATTTAATTTTATCTCTTTGGTACTCCTGTGACTTGGTAACCTGCTCTGCATTGAAAGGACCTTAGATACTTTGGCGGCTGCTGCTGACGTTTATTCCTTGTGGCCATCCTATGCTTCCTGAATGGAGAGGCAGGGCTAGTTCAAAATATATGGCTGCCTGGGGTAGTCCAGTCACATGGTTTTAAGGAAATACTCCTGCCCATGTGAAAAAGGCATACTATACTATCTAAGCTCATCTGGTTTTCCCAAGGAAAAAAATCCCATGAGCATACATTTTGCAATCATCATACTAAAGAATGGCTCATTAAAACTTTTATGGATACTCAAATTAGATGCCAGACATAGCTGCTTTGTCAAGTAGACCCCATCTAGAGGAAGTTAGCTTACACCCATGGCTTGGACCCAGATCTATTGCTGAAACTCTCCCTCTATTTAGTTCATAAGCAGCCTTTACTCAGCGAGCAACCAACAGTCCCCAAGCTCTTTTTTTCATCTTCCAAAGACACAAACAAAGCAAGTAAAACAAGAGAAGAGCATGATGCTTGTTTCACAATGTGTAAGACCCAAAGCTATCATAGAACCCCACAAAGGCCCCCTTCCCTTTACTCAATAGTGAAAATAATGCAGTGACGCCAAATCAAATTATTTTTTACTTTCCCTAAATCAGCTTCTTCGCTTTGCCTGCTGGAGAGGCTAATCCTACTATAAGGGACAAGCTCCTCTTCAAGCAGATATAACAGCTCTTCCTACAAGCACAGCAGAAAATCAGGAATTGCTATTCTTTCTTTGTCCAGAGCCTTCATGAAAAGAGAGTTTGGGCCAATAATTTTGGATACACTATAGAATTAGACAATTGGGAAAAACTTTGGGAAAGAAACTATAAATTGACAATGGCAACTGCATATAAGGAAAATCTGTATAAAATGTTCTATAGGTTGCACTTACCATCGGCATGATTAACAAAAATGTTTAAAAACATGTCCGCCAAATGTTGGAAATATAGTAGACATATCCAAAAGCAAAAAAAATTGGACAAAAGTACATACCTGGTTAGAAAAAATGTTAAAGCAGCATAGAGATTATAAGTCAGAACTATTTTTATTAGACATAATACCAGAAAAATATGACAAAGGGGATGTATATTTAATATAACATGTTTTGACAGCAGCAAGAATTGTATTTGCACAATATTGGAAAAACGAGGAAACAACTACAGAAGAAGTTTAAAAAAATATTAGACTGTGCAGAAATGGATAGACTAACACTGAAGATAAAAGAAAAAGAAGACACCGAATATTTTCAAACTTGGGACTTGTTTTATCAATGGTTGGATAATAGAGGTAGAAACTAGGAACTGAAAAAGCATTATTATGTAAACAAATTGACCCAGACAGTACGCTGTTCACCAAGCACTTATTGTATGTAAAGAGAAAATATATAAATATTTTTTAAAAAAAACAAAGAAAAGAGAGATCCTCATACTGCACTTGGAAGTAATTTGGAAAATTTGACACTGTCTTTCCATTGCGTTCCAGATTCACAAATCTGATAGGTGCTCTGTTTCATTTGATTTTGCTTCTGAATTTTTGAAAACCTCAAACCTGGAGTAAAATGAAAGAGAAGATCAGGAGCATCTAACAAAGTAAAGAAACGCATTTGATAGATTAATGGATTCTTTAGCCTGATTTGCACAACAGACAGTAAAAATAAAGAAACAGTGGACTTCAAAAGAGGAATTTAATTTTTACATGCTTCCCTTATGTTAAATGAAAGAAAAACTAGCAAACCTTTCTCCATAATATATTAATTTTCAATTTACAGACATTTTTACATGAAGGAAGAAATATAATTCAGTTTGGTCATTTCTACCACCATTTGAAATTGAACCATTGATTGTATCTTCTTAGCATGCCAAGAGTTTGTTCCTTCTTTCCTCTATTTAACTCGTCTTCAAGACATTTTCCTTTGCTTGTCAGCTATATTGTTTCGCAATTCTTTCGCTTTCTTTCTCCTTTTTTAAAAAAAAAACAATTGTGGTATATGCATTTTTGTTGTGAGTCACCCAGAGTCCCCTGGGAGTTGGGCGGCATATAAATACAACAAATAAATAAATAAACAAACAAATAAATGTCTGTACAGGGTGAGAGAAACAAGAATTCTCCAAATGAGCAGAGCAGTCAGAGAACCATCAATATTCCGAACAAGGGGAAGTCAGTAAACAAGATAGGACACAATTCAGAAAACACATTCTTTCCTGCACATGTGATATAATGATATAAGCAGTTCAACTTCAGGTTAACCATGTTAGATGCCCCTCAGAAAAGCTGACCAGGAAACAGATAACTTGGGCCTGCTGTTAGACACAATGAGAAAAGGAGATTAGCTAAGGATGGCGGCATAGTGAGTTACTTGAGGGTGAGGACGAGTACTGCCTGGCTTGTTCTTATTTTTCAGACATAAATAGAGTTGATACATAGTATGTATATTAGTGCATCATGGGAAGTTAAGTACATGATGCAAAAGATACTCAGAGGAGTGTTTCCCGGAAATTTTTAAGACACACATACAAGGAAAAGAACTACAGTCTTTAAAAACAGAAGGTGCCATGTTTAATCCTTGGCATAACTAGGGAAAGGATTCAGATTCCATATGCCAGGAAAAATCTTCTGTGCAAAAGTCTGAAGAGCTATCAATAATGCATTGCACAAGATGAACAGTGTGGCACAGTACAGACACCCCATTTTACAGATACTACAGGTTTCCATATTAACAGAGCTCTTGCTTTGCATACTAATGTTTCCCAGATTACTCCCGGAAGGCTGGGAACATTTCCTGCCTGAACTATACAGAGCTATAATCAATCAAGGGTAGAACTCCATTGGTAGTGGTGCCCCTTTATTTTTCTTTTTTAGTTCTTTCATTTAAAAATAAATGAAAAGTTTGCATACTCAAAGCAAGGTACTACCTCAAGAAATATATTTTATTTTAAGTAAACCCTTGACTCTCATTTCAGCCCCAATAACATTCCCAGAAAATAGTAGGTAGCGACAATCTGTTGCTTTATCTGCAAGCAAAGATAAACTGGGAAGAGGAGGGGGGGTCATCTATGGTAAATAAGTTCTTTTAGCCTTACCATATGATAGATATTTTGTGAAAGCATGCAATGTATGCTCTCAAAATGCCAAATCTAAATACCAGACATACAGATAGTGAGTCAAAGGAACCAGCTTGGTGCAGTGGTGAAGGATCAGGCTTGCAACCAGGAGACTGTGAGTTCTAGTCCCTCCTTAGGCACAAAGCCAGCTGGACCACCTTGAGCTAGTCACTTTCACTCAGCAGTAGGAAGGAAACAACGGCAAACCCTTTCTGAAAAGCTTTACCAAGGAAACTGTAGGGACGTGTCCAGGCAGTCTCTGAGAATCAGACATGATTGAATGGAAGGGAAAAAGTGAGTCAACGGACTGATTCAGCATGGCGTATCAACATGTGTCTCAACAGTAGGTAACACCTGGCTGACCTTAGGTTGAGAAGTTAAGCAAACCTGTGTCTGGTTAGAATTTGGGTGGAAGATTATAAACGTATTCTGGAAACTGAAAGAAAAAAATCCAGAAGAATGAATTTGCAAATCACTGTACAGCAGCCAAAACAACTGCATGGGCATATTTATGATGTCCCCATGAATCAAGCGTGGGTTGAAGGGTATTTTATCCACAATTCTTTAGATTCTTCACCTTTTGGGTAAAATCAAAGATATATTGGTTTTTTAAAAGAAAAAAAATAAATCACATTGGTCTTCCATTCTTCCTGTTTTAGCAACAGAATAGATAGAAACATAAATATCACATCTACCGTATATCCTGTATGTAGTTCCTTGAGTAGCTACTCCAGGAATGTGTTTGATGTCATGGCTGCCACTATATCACACACCAATTTAAAACAAAACAAAGCTGGATAAACTTTTCCAACTCAAAGATTAAGAAAAAACACCACTGTATTTTGCCTCAAGATATGGCTCTCTCGGTTGTACACTATCATTTGAGCTGCTTCCATCTGGAGGCTTCTTATTCTTATGCTAGACTGCAACTGTAACTAAGCCCAAGGTCAACCTTCTTTCTTCAGCCATCTGTGATAGCAACACATTCCCCTTCCTGATTTATATAGCATATGTAAGGGTGACAGTTGCCCTTGGAGAATTCCAGTATGTGGCAGTATGAGATAATCAACTGATAGGCCTACTTGTTAAAATGTTATGTGGCAGTCCTTTGTTCACAGCCAGGCACAGCACACTTAGCAAGATCAAGCACACCAATGACTGTTCCATTGTACTCCCTCAAAACACATCTGCTTGGCTTGGGGTTCTTTTACGTGTTGACTTTTTTGCTCCAACCCCAGTCCAAATGTAAGAAATATTGCCAAATGGCAAAGTATAACCACTTAGATGTGGGCTTCCAAATGTACTTTCTGAAAAAAAATATATAGAATGTTTCCTCATCCTTTAATCCAAAAGTTTATTTGACTTGTTTGCAACATGAACAAGGGTTTTAAATTTAATGCACGTCTTTTGAAGATGATGTCTAAATCCTCACAGACTCCTAGAGCTTAAAGGACTCTTGTTTGATTTAATTTATTCGCTGCCCAACTCCAATGGACTCTTGGTTTTCATCTAGATCAACTTTTTGCTTTGCATTGTGATTACCATTAAATAATCAGCATTAATTTATGTGCATTTCACTGAGGAACCATAGAATACTTTACGAAACATTGGAATCAACCTAAAATCCTGATTAAGAACTGAGTGAGATTAGACCAAAAATAAGAGCCTTCTTTCATTGCTGTAATGTTAGTAGATATAATGGTCAACTCCTGCATATTTTAATTAAATCTGTGGGAAGGGGTGTAGTTGAGAAAGAGGTAAGGTCAATAATTTACTCCCTAGCTATTGGAATTAAAACCTCAGATAGCTACTGATAGTTTTATAAGTCAATTTAGTCTATCCAAGTTGGTAGTCATCACTACATCATATCACAGCATATTGTAGTTTTACTATGCACAGGTTTTTTTTTCTGTCCTGGTTCTCCAACCATTTAGTTCCACTGCTTGATCACAGGTCTTACCATTATTATTATTATTATAAGAAGAAATAAGCTTCCCTATTTTTCTCTTTCTGCAAAATTAATATACCACTTTCACGATCCTCTCCCTCTTGTTTTTCCAAATGAAAAGCTTGGGGGAGAAAGCCAGATAATAGCATTAAGCGGTTTAGTACAGTCTAACTTTAATAAATTAAGTTCAATCTGTGACCCAGAGTGTCCAGGAATTTAACAATTCATCTGTGATCACAAGCATATATACCAAAAAAGTAGGCTGTTGTAACTATTTCCAAAACACTTCTTCAATGCAAAAAGTAGAATGAAAACAATATGGAAGAGTTATCTTTCTTTTGTTATTCTCAAAAGAACAAAATCATCCATATTATCCTTCCAGGACCCAGAATTATTACACTAATTATGTGCCTACAATCAAAATGTGAAATGTTCACTCTTCCCTAAGCTGACTCTTTCCAGATGTGTTGAATGGCAATCCCACAATTCCCAATCACCATAATAACAGCTTCTGAAAATGTGATCATCACAATTTCATAAAAGTTTTCTGCAGAGTGTTGTACCTCTGCCTCATTAAAAGGTTACTTACTGTTGTTCCCATCTTACTTATGAGAAAATCTACTGTAAGTCTCAAGACAAGATGACTATCCTAGGAAAGTTCTAATATGCTTTTAGTTGTGGCTACTGGAGGACTTCCAGTGAGAATCCCAGCCTACAACTGCATCCCCATGTGGTTTATAATTCCACCAGGGAGTAATATTGTCCACTGCAAAGGTGCTCCAGAAGAAGAATATCTGCTGTACACAATACGTTTAATATCCTCCACATTTTGTAATTACATAGACGTGGACAATCCATTAATAAGAGAAATATTTTTCAACCTGGGACATCTCCTTATCTAGCACCCTTACTTAGATGGCATCCAGTATATCACCTTCATATGTGGAGACTGAAGTTCTAAAAATGAAACAATGCTGTGAACATGTATAAGCTCATGCATTAGGGAAACAACGGAAAAGAATATCTGTAAACTCAGATTTGAATTCTAGAGTCCCTGGTGCTGTCTGAGCTTGATTGTTTATTTGCAGGTCATTATCCCCCTAAGTAATATCTTTATCTAGTTGCAAGCAAACAATCAAGCTCAGACAGCACAAGAACTCCACAGTAAGGAAACATGAAAGGACTACAGGTAATCCTCAATTTACAACCATAATTGACCGCAAAATGTCTGTTGTTTAAGTGAAACATTTATTGAGTTTTGCCCCATTTTACCACTTTTCTTGCCACAGTTGTTAAGTAAATCAGCGCAGTTGATAAATTAGTAACCTGGTTGTTAAACGAACCTGGCTTCCCCATTGACTTTGTGACTTTGCTTGTCAGAAGGTCACAAAAGGGGATTACATGACCCTGGGACACAGCAACAGTCATAAATATGAAGCAGTTGCCAAGCATCTGAATTTTGATCACATGATCATGGGGATGCTGCAATGCTCATAACTGTGAAAAACGGTCATAAGTCACATTTTTCAGTGCCATTGTAACTTTGAACGATCACTAAACGAACTGTTGTAAGTCGAGGACTACCTGTATTTGACTATATCACCCCGACTAAATTAGTAGCAATAGTAAAGTTTATTTACACTTATTGAGCAATCAAGTGTAGCAGAATCTAATGCAACAAAAGCAACAGAAAATTAAAAATAATAAAGTAACAAATAAAATAGCTGAATCAGTAAAGGGGACAAGATTAATAAGTTAATAGCACTAGCACTGTATTTATAT
>JANHJO010003623.1:53619-71117 GCA_032468235.1 Pseudoxyrhopus heterurus | reverse complement strand
GAAACGGAGATGAGCACCGCCCCCTAGAGTCGGGAACGACTAGCACAGATGTGCGAGGGGAACCTTTACCTTTTTATGAGTCTACTCAGCCTGAGCACCGCAGGAGGCGCTGAACACTCCACATGGCAAGATCAATCAAAGAGTCCTGACGTCTTTGTGTGTCCATCCTGCTGCCCACCCCCCACTCGGAAAGCACCTCATAAGTGCAAGCAAGGAAAGAGATGCAGTAGAGGAAATTTTGGTACACTGAAAAGTTTGGACCAGTGTGTGGTACCAAGATAGCAAAGACCCAGGGTGGGTCCACCCTGTTCCTCCACAGCCAGGTAAGAAACTCCCTGGGTGCCTTCAGGCTAGCCCACATCCCAGTGTGGAGGTAGAATAAAATGAAGGGAAGATCCTCCCGAAGACACTCTGAGAGATCCTGAGACAGAAATCAAATACACCTTAAAATAAAACTGGCTGAAAGGGCCTCCTCCCTGCAAAGCAGAAGCCGTGAAAATGGGCAAAGTAAATTGAGGTACACGTGAATAATACTGGAAGTCAATATTTGCTTTGATTGGGAAAAGAAAAACTGGAACACAGTGCAGGTGGGTCAGCCCCTCCCCCCTAAGAACCTTAAAGGTTTAAAGCTTGTAGTATTTGATGTCATTCCAAGGATGATTTCTGGTAAATTTACAATATTTTGTATATGTACAAAACTGTAGGCATGGACAGTAACAGCTAAATGGATCAGGAGTGGAATCTGAATACCTTGCAGAACGGTTTCCACAAAGCAAACGCATATCTTGTGCAATTTTACCTAGGCTGAAAATTGCATTTTTCTTCTTCCTACAGCTTTCTTCTTCCTTCCTGTTTCTGTTTCCTGCCAGTCCAACCTGAAGGAATTCTGAACACACTCACAGGCTCTGTCCAACCTTCTTTACTGGAACCAACTGGATAGTCAGGATCCAGCTTTTGCTGCTCTTTGTAACCAAGTATTCAAACAAACTCTATCAAGCATTCAAAGGCTAGTGAGCCAGCAGTGGGGCCACACAGCTCCCTACACAAGAAGCAGCTGTGTAGGGCACTGAGCTACTCTACCGGGTGGGGAATTCCAGTTATTAAAGGAACAGAGTGAAGCACAGAACCTCCCATCCACCTTCATCCATGCGGAACTCCCATTTTCAGCTTGAACAAAAGATGTGATCCACAATGAGCATTTTCTCACTACTTCTGAGGACTTGTTTTTGTTCTCTCTCTCTTTTTGCTGACAACTGTAATGGGTAAGACTGTTTGCAGCCATGAAACAAAAGCATTAGTACAAAAGCAGTATGAAATGGTATGCACAAAGTTCAATTCAACATAGTTTTATTTTAACAAGGAGGCAAAACAAGAATTTGCTCAGAATTTGCTCTGCTAAGCAGGAACTGCACCCGTCCCACAAAATGATCTCACAGAGGGGAAAGTAGGGGAGCCAAAGGAAGCATGGCAAAGCCAGATTCCTGGGGGAATAATTTCTCCACACAGCAATCAGAATCTCTCTTCTGGGCTTGGGAGTAAGAATGCTGTCTCTACCAAGCATCTTTTAAGCGCTGCAGATTTAAAGCAGAAAAGAATAAAAAGCCAATTGTCAGCAAGTGACCATGGCCACCACACAAGTAAATCAAAACTGCTTTATAAAAAGATTAATATAATAAGAATTCTCCATTTTATTCATGCTACAGGCTTTTTTAAATCTAGTATAATCAGAAGTTTCTTACAAAACTGTGATCCTGAAAATGTGTTCAATTTGACATTGGGAAGGAAAAGAAATATGAAAGGAGTCTGGATGAACAAATGAAGATGCTAACATCATTCAAGAAGAGATCTGTAATTTGATGGAAAGAAGAAAATGAATTTCCCCACTGTGCCATGCTATCTTTAAAATTTCAGCAAAAAGGAAAAGAAATACCTTTAAAAGATATAGTTCTAAATTCGGTTGAGGAAAAATTCCTGTAAATTAAAAACGCTACAGAGTTTGGTCCCAATAATTTCTATTCAGATGTTTATTCCTTCCCCCCTCCCTCTATTCATTATATGTATATATTCATGAAGACCTTTCTGAAATTAACCATTTAAGGGCATACTGTCAATATATATGTAAATGCTTAAAATAAAGGATTTTTTTTTTAAAAAATCCACAAACAGGAGAAAGGAAAACAAAAGAGTAAGACATTACTCATCTCTATCACCACATTTAAAAAAGACAGAAATGATTGCCAAAAATAGTGGGCACAACTCTACCGTCCTCCGGGGTCACTGAGAAATCAGGAATAAGAGCAGGGAAAACATTCAACTAGCCAATCAGGATCGAAGACACCCCTCCCCCACATCCTCGCGGCACCAGAGGCTCCTACTCTGCCACGGGTGGGAGGACATCCTTGTCTTCCCTGTTCTCCGGCCCGCTCTCGTCGTCCTCTATCTCGCCCTCTTCGCCACTGAACTTGTCGTGAGCCCACTTGGGGCTGGTGCTTGACTTGCGATACAGGAACCGTCCCCGGCCTCGGGGGAAGAGGCCCCGGCCTCGGCCCCGGCTCGCCCACTTCTCGCCACCTTCGCCCTCCCGGTCATCGTGCTGAAGGAGAAAAGGGAGTCAGCTGGTAAGCTCTCGCCACTGAGGCCCCACTCCCCCCTCTTCCTTTGGCACAAATGGGAGCCTGGCTCTGGTGGGGGGGGGGGGTGGCTCAGGATGGCCCGGCCCCACCCGACGGGAGGAGGAGCTCACGCACCAAGTAGTACTTCTTGCTCTTGGGTGTGTATTCGGGGTCCCAGTCCTCCTCCCGGTTTCGCTTCTGGAAGTCAGCGCTGGTGCCGCTATTGTTGGTGTTGGTGTTGCCGGAAAAGGCACCCCTTCCCCAGCCACGGCCTCTGGCCCGGAACTGCTGCTAAAGAGGAGGAGGCAGAGCAGGCTGCTGAGTCTGAAGCCCCTTCTGTCAATTTGCTCTGGGATGGGGGGCAATTACTCAAATGGGAAAGGGAAACCTAAATGGGGTGGAGTGTTTTCTTTGCCTTTGGAAAGGATTTCAAGACAACTGGAAGTCACAGGCTGCTTTGATTAGGTCCAACTTTTTGAAAAATCACTCTGGAGAGATCTGTCCATGTTTATGCTCCGTCAGAGTTTGGAAATATTGAGATATATAATTTTGAAGCAGGGGCCTAAAGAGCTCAAAGCAGAAGAGTATCCTAAATCACAGCACGAGACACCTTCAGGGCCAAGGATCACATTTGGCCATGAGCACTAGAAAGCAGGCTGGGCCAGGATAAAGTCTAGATTAATTTTATTAAAATTAATTGGTGGTAGCTAGTAGGATAATTCTCAGAATTTAATAGTTTTTCTCCTTTCGTCCAACTAAGTAGTCCACTTTGGTGATAATTTCTGGAGGGACTTTGCAGGGCACAGGAGATGTATACACTTAAAGGACACTCACAAACGTTCCTCGGGCTCTGCCCCGGTCACTTGGGCCAACAAACTCCTTGGTGCCAAGGCGGGATTTGTCAAAGCCAGGAGCAGGGGCCTCCTCCCGTTCCTCAGTTTCCTCAGGATACTCCTCCGCTTTATAGGAGCGTGAAGACTGTGAGGATGAAGAGCTTGACCTCGATCTCTCCCGGACACGTCGATGCTTCCTGGGACACCAAAGACACAGAAGAGAATCTTGAAGCAGAATCACGGAGACTCAGTAATCCCTTTACTTCTTAGGGGGAGAGACTACCTTAAAATTGGACCAGGGCCTGCACTGCCCTTTGTCCTGTTGAAAACTGAAGTCTAGAGCAGCCGTCCCCAACCTTTCCGACTCTGCAGATCGGCAACACAGGGGGCAGGGGGAGGATGTTTTCGCACACACACACACCACTTGCACAAATGGAGCTTTGCATGTGCATGCACGCTTGCCCACCACTTGCGCAGCCCAGTTCGGGGTCTAGAGGGCTTAGCCGGGCAGCCACAGCCAACAAATGATACAAAAGTGTAAGCAGCTGCCTGGGTCCCTCTCTCTCCCCAAGCGAAAGATCTAATTCCTGAAAACAAAATTACCACTCAGTCAATCTTTTTCCTTCTATAGCAGCTTGAATAAATGTGCAGATGCAAATGCTTTTACTGACTGCACTCCATAAACGAATGGGCCAAAAATTAGGTCTCAGATTTTCCCCGTTTTAAAAGCAAGAATGACATTTGTTTAATCCCAATCTTGGAGAATCTGAGCAAAAAGACTGGGCATCTCTCTTCTTGCTCGTCAACATTTTATTTCTATAGCTATGAAATGGAGGGAACCGACTGTTGTCTGTACTGCTACTGCTAATTCATTAAACCTGTATGCCATTAGACTCCAGGTGAACTATCAATTTAAACCAGGGTACGGCTGCTTTAGCACAGTCCAGGTTTCACCAGAGAGAGTCCCACAGGCCTAATTTCTCTTGAAAGCAGCTCTTCAAATGCTAAACTCAATTTCTGTAGGACTGCAAAACTGGCTTCAGTGAAGCAGCTGTTAAAGTGAAAAAGGCACATACATTGTATAAGGTAACCTGTTATTTTGTCTTCTTTTATATATCTTATATATATATATATCCAAGTTCTCTCAAAAAATTTGAGGGATTCATTTTCCATTTTAACAGGGACAAGGGAAAGTGAGAACATTCTCAATATATCCCTATGATAAAGGGGGTCTGAGTAAGCAAAAAGTCTGCACAAGACCAAATTTGATCGATCTTCCCAGGCCCTGGAACAGCATGTGAACTGACCCAGCCTCTTGGCAAGTTGGAGCAGGGAGACAGTGCTGAGTTAGATCTCATGAATCCTGGCAACTTGACAGAGCTTCATCTTCCTCGCTTAATGGGGAATAGAACCAAATCACAAATATTGAAGTTACTTTTGACATTCTGGTATAATTAAAATTATTCCTAAAAAACAGCCTCCCCAGAGGACAAAGTGTGCCCCTCCCTGCTCATATGAGCTGGCAGCTGGATCTAACAGAGCAGCCTGAGGAATCTGCAGTAAAGGGGCATCAGATTGTTCCATGTTCCTCTTGAATGAGAAATTCTGGAAATTCAGCTCCACACATCTTGAGGACACGCAGGCTGCGAAAGACTCTCCTCATTACTAACACTGGGGGGGGGGGGGGTGTTCTGCAGGCCGTGGAACCATTTCAATAAAAAGAAGAATAACATGGGTAGATACACCCCCCCCTCTAACCTACTTCTTTTTGGAGCCTTTGTGAGGCCTCTCTGTTTTCTCTGCTGACCGTTCTCTTGAATGACTGGAAGGCCTGGACTCCACAGATTCTCTCGACTTTCCTCGCTTATCTTTCTCCTTATGTTTTTTACGTCTTTCAATGTCAAGGCGCAGGTCAACTGGGTCATCTTTGTATTTGCTCTCAGCCTGGAAGAAGAAAAACAGCAAGGAAAAAGATTTTAAACTGAACCTTTAGCAGTTTCTTCACAGATGCAGCATTGATCTTATTTAGGACAGGAACCACCAAGGACATCACACGTTATGTTGCTGTTCGCAAACAAATTGTCTGAAAACAGAGAAACTCTCCCATTCTTTCTGCACTCATTTCTCTCCCAGCCATAGTACAGAAGGGTCCTGGCCAAGCTATTAAACCAGGTAAAGTGAGAGAGAAACTCAACCAAAGCCAAGACCCTTCTGTGCAACCTCAAGGGCCACAATCACTAAATCAAACCAAAAGCTATCACTTCTATTTGGGACAGAGAAAAATACTTGTCATATGCTAGAGGAAAATGACTTAAAAAGCATAGAATCCCCCACTTCCTAAAAAAGGATACCTTCCCCAAGAATGGGAAGCCTGGCTGTGGATACTAAGAGAAAACGAAAAAGAAAAGCATTCAGCTGCAATTCAGCCTCAGAAGCTTCGCAGAAAAGTTTCACCCTGGATCAATTTATATTGGGTAGTAGCAACCCAATAAGTCCATGCTTTTTTCCACTCTCCCTCCAACACCTATGCATTTTGAAGACTCTTGCTAAGAATCACCACTTAAACTTAGCTTTGTGCACTGCAAACACAAGACTCACATCAAGGACACATACACAAAAACAGGCCTGAAAAGACTTCTGTTGATAGAGACCAAATGAAGGAGAAAGCAGCCTGGTGCCTGGGCCTCTTGCATAGCTTCCTGGTCTCCTTGGCCCCTAAGGAACCCCAGATCCAGCTTCAACTGCTCAGCAACGGACATGTTTCTCCTCCCTTTCCTCGCTTCCTTCTTGCTCCTTGCCAAACTTACTATTTGCTATTAGAAATATGACTTCTTTGAAATGTTGAACTTTGAAAGTACAATAAATATACAAATAATAGCAACTAACTGTTATGTTTATTTGACACCTCCATAATAAATGGAACTGCAGATAACCGTCAGATATCCTTGGTGATTGATTTTCTCCAGACCAGAAAAGGAGAAAGGAATAAGTAGGAACCGGAGAAAATACCGTGGTCAGAAAACTAAACTTTATGGTAAAGCTGAGCCTTCGTAGGAAGCACTGCAATTATCCATCCAAGACATCATTTCGGATCTGCATAAGTCTCGCTGCTTATTACTGAAACAGTTGATCCATGCAGGGCCTTGACCCAATTCAGCAGCTTCCAGTCTAGCACAAGGCAAGACCACACAATAACAGGCCAAAGAAGAGTTCCCTTAACTCCAACGAGAAGCATTAGCAACTCTCTGTTAAAGCAGTACTTACACAGGTCTATAGTACCCTTCCTGGTAAAAATATAGGATAGCCCCCTTACAGCAGAAATTGGCACTTGTTCTTGGGAGAAATGTGCTTGTGCATTCCACAGGTGAGGAACAACCCTTTGTAGTTCAGAAGACAAAGATGACTTTATCACCACAGTGGAAACTGGTTTGTCACCAAGTATCACCATCCAAACCCGGAGATGTAGCCATTATTCAATCCATTCCATTCCTCACAGAGCTAAGAAGCTCTTGTTTGCAAATTGGAAGAATGTCCCTATTCATGTGTTCCCATGCACATAACATAACTTTGCATTCACCTTCGGGGCTCATCTATTGTCTTTCAGAAACAACAGGGGTTTTGATAAACAGAGAACACAGGCATGATAGGAAAGTAAACAGTTTCACAGCATTGTTAAAATACTTTAAAACAAACTTGCATGAAGATGACGAAACAATGCTTAAAGATGAAATACTTTTGTTTAAAAACTATAAATATTAAAATAAGGGGCCTATTGAAATTTCACTGTGCATATCTAAAAGGCTTCCATTTTCAACAGCATTTTAAAATAAACTAATAGAATTCAACAGGAAATGACACATTAGCAAAAATGTTCTTTGATTCGGCTTATTTACAATTTGCTTTAATTTCCTCTTTCTGACATGCATGTCTTTTTGAAAACATGGTTGGAAAATATCACGGGTAAGACAAGTGATTTAGTTATACTTACAAGCATCAAAATATCACAAAAAGTCTCTTCCATCATCAAGGTCACTTTGTTTCCAAAAATCCACTTTTTGTCTCAAGCTCAACCTCAATTGACTTTGTGGTCATTTACCATATTTCTAACCACTTCACAAAGGTTGTTGATACATTTTTTTTAATAAAAATTAACCCTTTGTAGTTCATTTTTAGAATTATGCCCATCCTTGAAAGAAAAACACAAACTTAAGTAGAGAGCAAGTTAAATTAAAAAAATCACTTTTTAAAAAAACCCAAAGTTCACGCCCAAAGCACACAGATGAACACAAATCAAAAGCATCCGTTCACCTTGTAGCCGGCTTCTTTGGAACTTTTGATCTCCTCTTGTGAGAATCCATGTTTTCTAAAAGAACTTGGAGAAATGTCTATCCTCCTAAACACAGAAAGGCAAGCCATGATTAAGAGACACAAAATAAATGTCTTTTTTGATGTTCAGATTATGAATAAATCTGGTCAGTTTCACCCTCTTACTACTGTTTTGGGGGATTTTAAGACTGGGAGTAAAGTAATCTCAGAGGTAAACAACTTCCGTTCCACTCTTAAAAGACTGAGATTGCTTTCTTCAGACTATTTTTCAGTAGTCTTAAGGAAATTGCCTATCTCTATCTTATCTGCTATAGCTCTCCAGGACGTTGGGAGGTTGTTTGGTTTTAATTACTTGATTTCAGTGTGCATTCCTTTGATTTTAACTACATTTTCATTAAGATCGCTATGTTGGGTCTTTGGTGGGAGGGAGTCCTTATTTCTTTTCCCATTGCTATGGTTGCCCACTGATGCATATCTCCGCTTACAACTTATTAAAAACAATAGAACGGAAGAGAATAAAAGAAACTACCACAAGCAGCACAATTCAGAGGTGGTTACACATCATATGCGTTTAACTTATTAAACAGCATCATCTGGTAAGACCTAAGAAGGCTGTTTTGTCTGTCACCACCTGCGTTCTGGAACAGCAGCCCTCCAAGGTGCCTCAGCCCTGGCTGTGCTCAAACAGCTCTGAAAATGTAACTCTTTCTTCAGCCTTGGGAACCTGCACGTTTGTCTTTCAATGGAAATTATTTTAACAACTTACGGATTTTAAAAATTGTACAGTATCCTTGTGCTTACCATTTACCACCAGGACTCACTGTACCGGTGGACAGTTTTACGAGTGAAGGGTTCAACCTTGAGCTACAAATATTCTCCTTTACTGGTAGCTTTATAGTTTGTAAAAGAAAAAACCCTCTGGCCCAATGCCTGTGGAATGAGTCAGGCCTTTTAAAGGCAGGCAGGGTCAGGACTAGACAGATGACAGGGACGGGCTGTTCCAAAGGGCAGGCAAAACCACACACAGGAGGCTCTGCAGCCAGCAGACACCTTCGTTGGATGGATGGGAAGCAATGCAGGCCAACCTTATCGGACAGGCAGGCACAACTGCAGATGGCCAAGCCCTACACCGTGTAAGCTTACAGATGACAACCAACACCATCAACTGCACCTGGAAGCCCAGGGGCCATCAAGGCACTTTGAGAAGGTGACACCACATGGACGTAGCAGGTAGGGCCACAATTGCTTTTGCCACCACATTTTGGATCAATTGTAGCTTCCAAGTAGTCTTCAAGGGCAGCTCTCTGTAAAGTGCACTAGAGTAGTCCTTGACTTACGACAATTAAGCCCAACACTTCCATTGCTAAGTGAGAGAGTTAAGTGAATCACTGCAGTCGTTAAGTTAGTGACATGTTTGTTGAGTAAATCTGGCCTCCCCATGGACTTTGCTTGCTAGAAAGTTGCAAAAGGTGATCACATCACCCCAGGATATTGCAACCATCATGAATATGAATCAGTTTTCAAGCACCTGAATTTTAATCACGTCCCCATGGGATGCTGCAATGGTCGTAAATGGGTTAAGTTGAGGACTACTTGTAATCCACACACAGGACATCCCATAGGTGACTGTAAACAGAGCCACATAACCCAAGAAAGGGATGAATCTGGGCAAAAGCTTTCTTGGTCACATCTGCTACCTCTCCTTGAGCAAGAGCTGAGTCCATTCCCTTTACCTCCTTCCCTAACCTATGCACTAGACCCATCTGGGAAACTGCAGCTGGACCTTGCTGGAGTGAGCTTCAGCCTTATGAGATCTTATGTTTGACTGACTGAACTGCCTGGCATCTTGTATTGGGTGGACACAAATGATCGTAATAAATAAGCTCTTATAACGCTACCTAACCCTTGATGGTATGCCACCTTTTGGGACACTGATTGTGAGGCCTCTTGTGGCCTTGGAGAAGTTGCCGTTGCTAATCCTGGGATAAGGCAAAGTTATGTTGAGAGATAAACGTGCATTCTCTTGCAACATTGCAAAGCTTATAAACACAGAGCATGGAACATCTAACAGAATTTGGCTTCCCTGAAGTCTGTTTGCTTTTGGTCCTTAGCATTGAGGAAACATGTCTCAACTTATGGGAATGCTATTCATCCTGCTAAATGTTTAGGAAATTCAATACAATTTTAGCAGTCATGCCTTTTCTGGCCAATTATTGACATTTTTGCATAGAATCTGTGGCTATAGTGATAAGAGTTTTAACCTGTCAGGACAATCAGGTAAAAATACATCTGCCCATACTTGCGTAATCTCCCCCCTCCCCCCAATGTGCATCTTAAGTCAAGCAGTGCTTGCTCCTGATCAGCTGCCTAATACTGAGCAGTCAACTGACAAATTTTGCTGTGCAAGAACCACAAAGGTTTTCAAAGCCTTCATGATTTTCAGCAGTAAATTCAAATCAAATCGTAGGCATAGAAATTCTCCTGCATTTTTCTACCACTTCTTAGTAGTTTTGATGAATTAAATTTTGCACTAGAAATTATTTCAAAAGAGAAAGAGAAGAGGGTGTGCTTGGGCTTTTGTTTATGAGGTTGCTGGATGCTATATATGAACATGGAGTACTGTATATATGGTCCCCTCTCCATCAGCTTGCAGATTCCCCGGTTTCCCACGCTGCCAGTAAACCTCATGATTTCTCGATCCCTTTTCCAGGGAAATCATACACCCAGTTCTGCACCTTTTAAAAGACCATTTGGGTCCAGCTCAAATGCAAGCCTTAAAACCCTGCAATCTCTCTTCCTGTGTGTGTCCCATGCTAAGGCTCCCTTGGTTCTCCCACCTGCTCTGCTTTCATGCCAAGTTCCACTCACCTGTGGATTTCAGGGCTTTTGTTCTTAGCCGACTCCTGCTCTGCCCGCTTGAGGTATTTTGTAAAGCGCTCATTCAACGTCATTCCTGAAGACCCAAAGTGATGCTCTGTTGGTTTGCGATGAGGAAACACCATATTGTTAATATTGTACATAGACTTTAGGACAAGATAAAAGTGGGCTCTGCAACAGATTCAAGAAGCAAACAGTAGAGAAGTGAAGAGGGGGGTGAAGACAGAAAGAGGAGAGGATCCACCTCAATGCTTAGTCGTAAAAGTCTTTTAACTGGAAGCTCCTCCTGGCACTAAAGCCACCTGATGCTACTAAGCGGGACGTGGAGCAGGAGGCTCCTGAAAAATAAGGAGCATTCCATGCCATTCTTCACTTTCATAACTATCCTGTTCCTAGACTTTTTATTACAGACACCTGAGTTTCAGACATTTAAATCCATTTTTTCACTGCTGAGGTGGAAGCAGACAAAGAAGTGGAAAGAACAAGAAGCAGACAATAATTCTAAGCCATTATGTGGAGAATTTTTTCTTTCTCTTGGCTCAGAGAAGAACTCCATGGGGCTGCAATCCAGTAACTATTTTCTCCAGGCAGCCTAATCTGTCTCTCTGGGTCATATGTATGTGTGTGTGGGGGAATAATGGTTGTCTTTGAGCTGAATGCAAAAAAATTTCATTTTAACGTATGCTGATTAGCGTACATTTTAAGTGACAATAAAATTCTACTCTACTCTATCCTATCCCCCTATGAATTATTGTGTTTCCTAATAAAATTGCTGCAGTCCAATAGCAAGGCTTCAGAATCCTGCAGTGTGCATCTTCCAGGCTACACATGTTCTCAGTCACCAATAAAAATACTTGGGGAAACTTTTCTTTTCCATGTGACAATGTTTTTACCAATTGTTCACAAAGGTCCTGCACGGCAACTCATGTCTAGGGATGCGAAGCTATTTAATTCCAGGGTAGGCATGTTCACTGTATCTGTCAGTTCCACAAAGCCATTGCATGGGTCCAGGAAAAGGCAGAGATTCCTTTAGGTCCAGATTCAATACATGTTCCCACTTTGAATACAAATAGCTGCGCTTTCCTATTGGCTCAAAGCTAGTAGGAATTTTATATGGGGCTGACTGTGAAGACTATTGGGAAAGTTCTATTAGCACAAAAGGTGATTGCTTACAACTGGCAGGTGAGTAACTCTGGTTCTATAGATGCTGCATTGGCTTCCTCTAGGTTTATGGGTGCCATTCAAAATACTAGTTTTAACTTGCAAGCTTTTTACGGCTTTCTTCCCAGATATTTCCCATCTCTTTCAAACAGAACTGTACCATTTCATGTGCTCATCTCAGCATGATGCCTAAAGTTCCCTCCTCTGAGACACTGGGATGCAGGGCCAGCAATCCCTTAAATGCGGACGTTCTCTTCAAAAGAGCCTCCCCAGAGTTTATAATACCCTAAACTACTGCTGTCATTTCTATCTGGAATACTGATATATGAAAATGGTAAACACAAATAATTTGCCACAATCGGGAATAGATAAAATGATTTGGGTTAATTTATTTCTGTTTGACTCAACTTAGAAGAAGTTTAACTGGAACTGAACCAAAATCAGCTAAGAGGTAAAATGGATTTTTTTTTTGTTTGTTAAAATTTATAGGCCACCCCACTCCCGAGGAACATTCTGGAAAATGTTCCAGAATCTTTCAAAACTACTTCCTATAAAATAATATAGGAATAAATCATAGGGCTGGAAAGGACCTTGGAGGTCCTCTAGTCCAACCCACTGCCTAAGGCAGTTATCAATCCAATCTCCTGCACATTGCAGAATTCACTACATCTTTCCCTATGGAAGAATTTCCCCATTTGCTCTACCAAAAAGAAACATACAAAAGTCTGCACCCATTTCTGAGAAAGCAGCAGTGCCAGGATGGCCTACAAAGTCCAGGGAACTCACCTTTCACATGATGGACAATGGTCACTATGTGCTGAGCAAAGAGCTCTGAGGGACTTCGCTGAGACTGGGCTGACTGGATGTGATGGAAAATAGAGCGGAACTCCTGTTCCTTTTTATTGCTGTGCACCAAATCACGACATAATTTGCGCTCCTGTGCCAAAATCCCACTTGGACTATAAAGACACATGCAAAAGATCATGTATGAATGGTTATAGATGCCACAGAAGGCCACTTCCAGACTGGAAATCATAGTGATGTAAAATGTGGCACCCACCCTAAAAGTCAAGAGATTATGATATACCCAGCTTCTGAGGATTATTCTTCTATTATTTCTCCAAATTTAGATCCATACCAATATATTTTTTTCTCACTGTCGCCCAGCTTCAACAGGATTTCCCATTCAACAGGAATGGGAATGGGAATGGCTTTCATTTCACAGCTCTTAGGGACAAAATGCTGCCCACTAAGCCACAAGCAATGTTTCAGTAAGCTGCAAATACTGTGTTGCTTTAGTATAAAAGGGCAAGTTAAGCAGTCATTATGTGAAGAAAGGAACCTAGAGTGGGTGGGTCTTCACTAAGTCAGTTCTTCACTAAGAGATGCTGGATGACAGTCAGAATTGATCTCAATGGAAACTGCTAAATAAGGATCAGCTTTAGCACAGAGGTCCTGCAACAAATATATCAATTTATGTGAACAACGTATTTTCTCTTCTCTCTCCCCACTCAAAAGTGCATGCTACTTTTCAGACTTTCAGGCTGACAAGCTTTGAGAAAGAAATACTGCTGGGCACCATGTACTCTCTAAACACAGACTTATAAAGGGCTTTTGGTCCTGTTTAACAAGTGAGATTTGAGGCTTCATTTTCACTGGCAGAGAGAAAAATCACTAATGGCATAACTGCATCTGAGTTAACCTAGATAAAAATAGCATTAATTAGGAAGAAGGGTCAGATTTCAGGAGACCTAATAAGCAACAGCACTTATATACTGCTTTACATTGCTTTATAGCCCTCGTGGTTTACAGAGTCAGCATCTTACCCCCAACAATCTGGGTCCTTATTTTACCCACCTCAGAAGGATGGGAGGCTGAGTCAACCTTGAGCCTAGTGAGATTTGAACTGCCAAATTTCAGGCAGCCAGCAGAGGTAGCCTGCAATACTGCATTCTAACCACTGTGCCACCATGGCTCATATATACATGCATAATTTACCTATAATTACACCAAGAGTGGTTTTGTGCACAAGTCTGGACTCTGGGTGTGTGAGTGTATTAGTACCGCTTTATAAAGTCTTAGTAAGGCCAGACCTGGAATACTGCATTCAGTTTTGGTCACCAAGTTACAAAAAAAATGTTACTTTGGAAAAAGTGCAAAGAAGAGCAACTAAGGCAATTAAATGGCCTGGAGGCTAAAACATAGGAAGAATGGTTGCAGGATTTGGGTATGGCTAGTCTAGAGAAAAGAAGGACTGGGTGATGGGGACATGATAGCAGTATTCCAGTATTTGAGAGGCTGCCACAAAGAGGAGGGGGTCAACTTATTTTCCAAAGCATCAGAGGGCAGGACAAGAAACAATGGATGGAAATGAATGGAGAGAAGCAACCAGGATTTAAGGAGAAACTTCCTGACAGTGAGGACAATCAACCAGTGGAACGGCTTCCCTCCAGAAGTTGTGGGTGCTCCAGCACCAGAAGCTTTTATGAAGAGACTGGACAGTCACCTGTCTGAAATGGTCTAGGGCTTCCTGCTCGAGCAGAGGCTTGGACTAGAACACCTCCAAGATTCCTTCCATTTCTATTCTGATTGCTTGCTTGCTTGCTTGCTTGACAGAGCCAATCTTCTGGCTGTGTTGATAACTGTTTGCCTGATACCCAGCTCCAATGTGGGGTTATTTAAAATATATATTATATATTTTATTGTAAGTCGAAGAATGGCTATATAAATCAAATAAATCAAATAATAATAGCCACTCTTATGGTGCTTCAGTGAGGATCTTTTTCAGCTTTCGTTCTAAATAGAGTAACCCAGGTCCACACAACTTTTCCTGGGCTGAGAGTTACAATTTACTTTTGATTGTGTGCTAAAAAAAGCCCCCATTTTTTGAGTTAACACTAAATGCTAGCTAAAATCATATTTAGTTCATACTACTTTCTTTACAAAGCAACTGGCACCCATATATATATTTTAGCAGCAAGAGCGAGTACAGTGCTGTATAAATAGAAATTTGAGCTTATTTTTAAACAGCTCCTGATTTATCCTTTCTATGGAGAGGGAATAGAATAAACATTCATCTTCCCCAACCTCCCTTTCCCTACAAAGGCAGACATGCCGAATGCCTCACCGAGCAAGATCCTCATCAAAAGAATCCATTCGAAGGTTGACCTGGGTTTCACGAGTAATGGAAAAGGATTTGCCCGTGGCCAGGCCTTCTCCTCGCATGCTCGGCTTCTCTCTGCTCTCTGGGACCTTTCGAGGTGGGGGAGAAGTCGCCATTTTTTCCTGGCCTGCTTTGTAGGTGGTGACTCGGAAATTCTTCTCTGGAACAAACCCTCGATGCCCGGCTTCTGCTCTTTTGGCCACCTGCCTCTCGTCTTTCTTGGAGGACTCAGCATAGGACTCCTCTGCCATCTCTTCTGCTTTCCTTGGCTTCTCCTTGGCTGCAGGTAAATAAACCAGGCCTTCCCATTTGCCTGCCCGATCTTCATCCTGGCTTTTGCTGGAAGCAGGCACCGTCTTCACAAACTTGGGCTCCTCATCCTCATCCTCATCAAAATTGGATTCCTTCCGTCCTTTGCCCTTGACTTTCTTTTCTGGCTCCTCTGCCTCCTCTTTGCCATAGTGGGCCTCCTTGTGGAACTCAGCCATTTTCTTTTCAAAATCATCTCGAACTTTATAGCGCTTTGGGGACTGATTCCCACGATACATCTTTTCTGTATCACCTTTAGAGGCATAAGGATCCAATTTTGTTTTACCATCCGCTAATCCCATCTCAGAAAAGCTTCCTTTCTCTTTCATTTTGTCCTTTTCTACATTTGTCAATTTCTGCTCTTTGTCCTTCCCATTCTCAGCTTTTTGTTCTTCCAGGTACCTATGAGTAAAGAGAGGGGATATTTCAGGCAGTTATTCCTGTAGGCCATCTGGAAAAGACCCTGTTTCATGTTGTTTATTTAGCTTCTTTTGCATTGCTTAACACCTGAACCTGGGAACAAATACTGTAGCAACAGCAATAAAATGTCAATCTTTCTACAAGCTTTTTCCACAGCTAGAAGGCAGAAAATATGTAAAAGATCTTACCCAACCTGTGTATTCATTTACAAACCTGTTTCTGAAGAATTAACCCATCAACATTTTCACTTTGGACTGCTGTGCTTTTAAGTAACACACAATGGAAATAAAAGGCTCAAAAGCTACTTCAAATATTTGAAGGCATGTCTCCTATGGAAGCTATAGACAATTCAAAACACAAATAAAAGCAAAAAAAGTTAATGGGGAAAATACTTAATTGGCTGGGAGGAAATGAACACTTATCAAGAACGGAAATGTTTAACTAGATCTGATGATTTAATTTGAAAGCAGTGATTATTACATCTAGTTCTAAAACCAGTTGAATGTTCAATCAGAGGTGGAATTCAAAACAGCTATAGCTACAATACCACTATCCTTCCATACTAAATGGGCTTTTAAAAGGAATGTGTAATTACCAAGATTGCCAAATCAGCTAAAATTAACATCCGTATATTAATATGGATGTTTCTATAACATGAAAGTAATGTTCCTGCCCAAGGATGTATATCATAACTGTCACTTTCATTATTTAATTTTTATTGAATGTACAAGTTGACTTTTGAATAGCTACTGACACTTGCTAGAAATTAAGCCCAAGAATGGATTCGAGAATGACAAATACTCTGCATTCTTTCAAGTATCTTGCCAAATATTTCTGAAAGCATACCAGAAAGGTTCTGCTCCTGAACTATGATTATAGCAGTGTTTTGAAATCTGATTACACTACCTTATTTGCAATAATGGATGATTAAAGATGCAAGGGTTAAAAATCTAAGTTATACATGCAGAAATTCAACAGAGAAGTTCAACGAATTTCTACATTTATAATACAAAAAAAATCCAAAATAATATGTCTGAAAATTTCTATTTAAATTGTGGCCAATCTCCTATCACCTGCGTCTAAAAATATTCCTATGTTATACAACGTTATGCAACTCTTTTGTATTCATGTATCTAGGATTATTTAGTTTAAGCCATTTTAGAACTTTCTCAGAAAAGAAGAATCTACGTTTAAAATATACCATTTAACATGGTAAACTGAGGGAATATATTCCTGTTATTCCCCATATTGTGAACATAAGCCATCAGTCTATTCAAATTTTACTCTGTCTTGGATCACTAAATCTTGTGTTGCCACATAGCAACAAATAAATGATAGCTGTGAAAGCAATCCCAATGCAGCTCTAATATTCCAGTAATGTCTAAAAATCAGCTTTTCCTGATAAGAATACAAAAAATTTTCCACTGCACAGCAGAGGCCCACTTTTATATTATGTCCAGAATTAATGGCCACATAGTTGCATTGCATAATTTATCTTGTAAATCATTGCTTTGTGAACCACTCAGAGTGCTGTAAAGCACTGTGGAGCAGTATATAAGTCTAAGTGCTACTGCTATTATCGAATCTTTTTTTTTTAAAGTAAGCTATTATTATATGTTTAAGGAAAAATACCTTCATGCACAAGTGCCAATAATTACTTAAATGACAACTCTGGCCTGCCATTCAATCCCCAATAATGAAAGCGAGAAATGGGTGGGTTAATTCTCCCTAAATTTACACTGCCCAGAGTTTGTGCCATTTCTCTTCAAGACTGAACCCTACTGGAGCACAGAGCCT
>JANHJO010003623.1:42965-53519 GCA_032468235.1 Pseudoxyrhopus heterurus | reverse complement strand
CTGGAGCACAGAGCCTTTTCACTCTGATACACATTAAGTATTTAAATCCTTTAGGAAAGCTCAACAAGCATCCTAATGAACTGCCTTCCATTCTTGGATAAAAATATGGCCAATTCTAAAAATAATAGCAACTGAGAAAGTGCTAAAACTTGTTTATTTTTGTGTTAAAAATTCATGTTTTTACATTTAAGATAAATACCCCTTTGGTGATATAGGGATATTTGCTAGCTCTTTATTTCCCCCCCCAAATGCAGAACTCTAACCCTTCAGTTAAACGTATAAGGCTGAACCTAGGCAAGCCTTGGGATTATGGTCCCTCCCTCCCTCCCTCCCTCCCTCTGGCACTGCTCCCAGATTCAGCAGCTTTTGTTTCTCTTTTCACTTGGTAAGGTCTGAAAACATGTGGTTACTTTCCATTAGGATTAGTGGCAGTAAACATCAGGCTACTGTATATAGTTCATAGGATAATTTGGTTTCCACTAGCCACTCTGATCCATGATTTGTATTGGATAAAGCCACGAACTGGGATTTAATCTAAAACAGAAGCTTTAGTGTCGCCAAGCAGGGATGCAGAAAATACAAGCCTGAAGTTTCTTCTACTGCCCACCTAACATTAAAGCACAGGTGATTGGTCCATTTCAATTAGTGTGGACAAGCCTACTGGTTGGGTTTCACAAAAGTCAGGTTTTCCTGGCTCCGCTGTTCACAAGTTCCATTCTAACGATTCATTCCAAACTTGCTAGCTCACTCAGGCAAAGACCAAACTCCAGTTGCAAGCTGGCTTTTTGCTAAGTATAGTGTAATAAAAATTCCATTCATGTGAACAGAACAGGGAATTGGTTAATTTAAAACCAAAGTTTTACAAGGGAAATTACAGAAACCCAAGCTCAGTCATGCGGGACTGTTTCAGACGGTCCTGGAAAATGCATGAAAAAGGTGAATTCTGGAATCCAATCCCAAATCAAAACAGCATTTAACTTCTCAGGTGGCCATTTTTCAGACTATACTTAATATATGCACCTAATTTGTACGTATCAGTAAAATCAGAATGCGAACCACTTGAAAATTTATCTCCCAATTTCTAAAATATATAAATAAGGTTATTTTAAAATATCTGAAAATATTAATTTTGAGTAAAGCTTTGAATCTGAAATGCGACATTACTGATATTCAATTAATTTTTAACCGAAACCGCCTTCAGCTATTTTATGTGAATATTATTATAAGTAGCTCTTGACTTATATCACAATTGGGACCAGAATTTCTGTTAAGTGAGTCATGCCTGATTTTACAACTTTTGATATGGCTGTTTGCAAATCATGCGGTTATTAAGTAAATGTGGATTCTCCTGTTGACTTTGTTCCTCATTAGCCAAGTGGTTTGGTCCCAAATAGTGATTACATGACTCCCCCTCCCCAGGATCCATTGGTAGATACCTGGTTGCCAAGTTACCAAATTTTGATCTCGAGAGCACGTGGGGATTGCTGCAACAGTCATAAGACGTGCAATGATTGGTTGTAAATCACTTTTTTCAGTACCATTGTAACTTTGAACAGTCGCTAAACTAATGTTTTTAAGTTGAGGGTTACCTGTATTTAAAACTACCCAAGTAAAACATGCATTCCGAATATGGAATAGTTTCCCAAAATACCACTTTTATTTCTTCTAATTGAATTTATTTTTTTCTTGAAATGGATTGGATCCAAACTAAGCCTGGTTTAAGGTACATAGAGTGCTCTTCATTATGATTTAAGTCTCACTGGTTTCAGTGAAACAAATAGCAGCAAATTTAGCCTGGATCCAATTCCATGCAAGCAGTAAATATCCAAGAGCAACTTATTCCATAGCCACATTGAAGAAAGGGCAATAATTCCAACAACCCACATTATTTTTAGCAGTTAAATTATTCATCCAGCTTCCAATCAAAATAGGAAATTAATTACAATTAATCAATTCCAGGAATTAAGACCACTTGCCTCTTGGAAAAGGCGGACCCTATTTCCTCCTTCTGAGAGGCCCCATAAATGGAACTGATTGTTGTGGGGCTTTTGCATACTGGGCTCTTCCTGGTTGGGCTCAGGCTGGCTAAACCATGCTCAAACTGATGTGAGCCTGCCTGAAAGGAGCTGCCGCTCTGCAGAGCTGAGCCCAGCTGGGAAGGATTGGAAGATGTTGGACTGGGCTTCTGAAGTGGGCTTGGCCTGGGTGATCGGCGTCTGACTACGACTGATTGGAGAGGGCTCTTTAGTGCTGGACTCCGCTCTTTGGGACTCAACTCTGTCATGGCAGAGGCCCTTGAGGCTGCGCTGGTGCCATAGGTTCCCACATCCTGCCAGGGCTTTGACCCCTCTGAAGACTTGATATCCTGGGCAGTTCCTCCCGAGAAGGGCTGTTCCTTGGAGTCATCCCCTTGGTTGTCCCCAGCACTTTGGGACCCCCGAGCTTCCTTAGAAGATTTCTTTTCCTTTAACGACCAACGTTTGGAGGACTCAGCTCTGCTGTGATTAGAAGATGACCGAGATGAAGAAGACCTTCTTGAACGATCAGATGATGATTTGTCAGAGTTTCGAGAATGACTTCGGGATCTTGGAGAGGGAGACCTCCTCTTTGGTGACCGAGAACGAGAACGCCCCCTTCGAGGGCTGTATGTTTGGCGGTAGTTTTGCCAATTAGACCTGTAATTTCCATAACCACCTCGATTATATTGGCCCCACGGGTAGAATCCTCTATTCCTTCCACGGAAGTAATAGGGTCTCCGATAGCCTCTGTTATGACCTCGAAAATCCCGGTTCTGGTATACTCGCTGATGGTTCCTCTCCCTGTTATGAGATGGAGAATATGATCTTGAACGGGACCTAGAACTGAGGAGAAAAAAGATATTTGGTAAATATACACAATATTTTTCAATGTAATTCAAAAACCTAGTCTTGCATATTTACCAGCTAAGAAATTGGTTACTGCAGTTGCTTTGATTTTCCTACAAAAACATTACTAAGATACACAGGTACTGAGAAAGAGGCAGTCACTTCTAAATATCAACTACAATGCATCTATCTTTGTAGAGGAGCAGGGAAGTAACTTTTAAAAAAGAATGCAAGAATGATTACATAAACAAGTTTGGCCCTAGGAAAGGGGAAGGGATGGGAAAGAATCTCAAGATAATCTAGTCTTGATTCACTCATGAGAAGGCAGAAGGTAACTCTGTCAGGCTTTCAAGATTCTACTATTATACCCTATAAGAGAATTCCAGTAATTCTTGTGGTACCTCTTTCCTGACCTAGCCTATCCTAGCCTACCTCAAAGGACTATTAGTCTTCTAAAATTCCTGTTGCAATAGAGAACAAACTTGGCAAGGATTGAACGAAACCTGTAAATGAAAACCTGAAAACAGAGAAATTACATTTAAAAAATGAACAGAACTGAGTTTGCTCTATATCACTGTAGTAATAAAAGTTGAAACCTACTGTAAAGCTGAACAAAGCCTTATGATTATATAGGAAAAAAATCATATAACACTGGAAGCGTACTTTGTAATGTGAATGAAGTTTTGAGCAAGTCCATTTTATTTTGCTAAAAAAAAGTATAGCTAACCACCTTAGAAAGCCAAAGTAGTTAGAAGGCCAAGACTATGACTAGGAAAACCCAGATTCTGACTTTGGAACATCCATACTCAGACTAACATACCTCACAGCATTGTTACAAGGATATACGTCAACATAAAAAGTCACTGCTGTGTAGCAACCCAATACACCTTCCTCCCTGATAAAAAATAGGAAAGAGACTAACTTACCTGGGATACTGTCTCATTCGCAAACAGTTCCAGGAACATAAGAAAGACGAAACAAACACACAGCCTAGTGCATGTAGTGAAAGTGAGCCAATTAACAGTAGTTCTAAAAGAACTAATCAGCCCACAGAAGAGCCAGTCCCCAAGCGTTATGTTAACAATTACTGAAGACTAGTTGCCTGGAGGTTGTTCACAAAAAATCATTTCAAAAGACATGCTAACATGGAATGCAGTCCAAATTGTACAACAGTAAAGAGGGTTTTGTTTGGCCTAAATAATCAATAATAAAATCACTCCACAAAATTAGGGGAAATGAAAAGAGAAGAAAATGACTGACTCATACCATGAACTAAACAGACTGTCAAGCTGAAGAAAATATAAACTCTCCAGAGAGAGCTACAAATACAATCCAGCCAATTTTCCCAACCGAGTCACTTGAAAGCAACCAGCTGCTACAGCTTTTTCCTCCTCCAAAGGATTATGGTCCACAGCCATTATCCTGAAGAAATGAATCCTACCTCTGAGAGATTGCTAAATTTCTCCCAAATGATTTGTACATGCCGTCTTTTTCCATTTTGCTTCTTTAATGAAATCATTCACAAAACTAAAGTTTCTCCAACAGGTTTCCACATCTAGAGACATTTTGCACACAGAGCCTGTTTCCATTTGCTTTTCTGAATATTGCTGCACATTCCCACCTTAGGCAGACGCTCCTAGTGGTTTTGCCCTCTGGAAGGAAAGCCCTTCAGTTTCACTGCATGATACAGTTGCCTTTCCCACATGTTTCTTTCAAAAAATACATTCTAATTATTAACAATTACTTGTGTCTGTAGCCTAACAGAACACATTTCAATTATTTAAACATGTAATTAAAAATAACAGGAAGCCAAGAAAATGAAATCTGTTCGGAGACTAAGTGGTTTCTGAAAAGCACAGCAACCATGTAAACAGGCAAGGCATGTCCCCAAGCAGCTATCTGGGTTTATCTGAACAACTGTTCCATTTTATTTAAGAGTCCAAACTTCAATAAGGAATCAGAAAAGCACACAAAATATTATCTCTTGCTTTTTGGAATTTAGTTACCAGCAGCACCACAATATTCAGATCAGGGAGTTGAAATCATTAGCTTTCTATCTGTATTAAACTGTTTTCTACTTACAAGGTCTTAAAATGTAACTGCAGCGTTCAAAGCTTTCGAAAGGAAATCAAGACATTTTACACATACTGCAGTTACTCTTTGCTCTTGAACAGGAGAAAGGGACTAACCATAAAACACAATGTTTTTAAGCAACTTTCATTTTATCTGTCAATTTACAGAACAGGAAATGTTTTCTTATAATTTATAGCATTCCTCAACAACAAAAGAACAAGAAAAGCAAATACTTGCCAGTGGCCAAAAACTACCTCCCAAAAGAATCCTTTCCCAAATATGGAAAGTTCAGATTTTCTTTTCATGAATGATCAAGAATCATTTTGATAAAATTATTGAAGTAGAACTTCTGTGATGCAGTTGTAATACAGTAGACATTCTTTTCATATGAGCATCTGAAGGTGAAGCATTTGTTGGCAAAAATCTGCCAAACCCAAAATACTTACCTGAGCCTTCGTTTCCTTGATCGTGAAACTGATCGAGACCGAGACCGAGACTTTGAGAAAGACCGAGACCGAGACCTAGACCCAGATCTTGAACGAGAAGAACGGGACCCTGATTTTGATTTGTTTGTTTTTGACATCTCTGATAAATCCGTTCACTTTTATCTGCCAACAGAGAAAATTTAACCAACATTAATGGCTGTCCCTCTGTAGTAAGGGAAATGTGTTTACTGAATAATTTCTGAAGGGAGAAAAGGACAACATTAGGATCACATAAGCTTTAAGAATTCTCCTAACAAAACTTCAAGCCTATTACTTTTTTATGTCTAGCAACTAATTACATTTGTCAGTTCCCCAAGTCCTTACTGCAAACTGTAACAGAGAAAATGTTAACCTGTTCTTTCCACGCTTAACGAAGAACTAGAGCTCAGGAAGAGGTGCTGACTCTGAGAAGCACTGGTGAAAGCAAACCAAGTCATAATCAAGCAGCCACCAGGGATTTCTTTTGTAGCCAAAATAAATCAGGAATCTATCCAAGTATGTCAGGGTTTCAAATATTAGTTACAGTGTCTTGTCAACTTGCAATGTCTTTGAAGCATTACAGTTTTTATAGGAAAATGGTTTTGTTATCAACCTGTACCAGTGTGTGCTCATCTAGAGTTCTTACCTCTATTTAGATGAGCACAAACACACTGCAGCAACTCTGGACAGCAGAAAAAAGGAAACACATTATCTACACGACATCTTCCCTTGACTTGGCTAGGATAGTCAGTTTCCCAGTTAAAACTATGGTTAAATCTGCCAATATGTGGGGAAATTAAGGAGGTTTCATCATGTCTTCTGACTGCTAGTTGATAATCATGGATGCTTTCTGGATTTTCTCCTTCTGGAGAAAGATGTTCCAGGAAAAAAACACATTTGAGTCAAGTTGGTAATGACAGAGGGCCACTAAGTTGTAACCCACCTCCTTAATGCCTCTTCAGCTCAAACTGTGACAGGATACTGGTTTCAAGTACCAATTCTTTGTTAAACTCCTAAATAATTTGTCAGGATGAATTTACCTTCTGTAAACTTTCTTTTTTGGTACCTTCAAGTCCTGGCAACTACCTGCAGTTTTCTTGGGAAGATTTCAGAAATGGTCTGCATTGCCTCTTTTATAATACTGAGAGTGACTGGCCCAAGGTGGCTCAGCTCTCATGTAAATCATTGCAAACTAATTAAAAGTATTTTAGTGAATATTGCAATAACAGACCTTACACAGTTCAAAGTCTCAATTATTGAAGCTTTACCTCTTGGGGAAACAAAACTCAAAATGATAGAATTAAGAAGAAGTATTGCTACTGCCTATTAGGAAGGCATTTCAATATATTTTTAAAAGTGAAACTGTGTTATAACTACACTGAGGATCCTAGTAAGTATTCAGATCAAATCAGTTTATTATAGCTATAAGGCCAGATACAATAAATTATAACCACAATTGGACTGGAATCTCTGTCATTGAACGAAGTGGCCATTAAGTGAGCTATCATGTCACTTTCTTCTCTTGTGACAGCAATCCCAGCACTCCCGGCTGCCATGATTAAGTGAGGTTGTTAAGGTTGTTAAGCAGAGTCCCAATAAGGCATGCATGTGTGTGTATGCGTGTGCGTGTGTGTGCTTTTTTGCTGGCTCATACTTAAGCATGAGGAGTCCACTAGGACTCCTAGATCCTTCTAGTTACTGCTCTTGAGTGACTATTCTATACGTGTACATTTGGTTTTCATGGCTAAGTGTAAAACCTTACTTTTCTGGTCACTGAATTGCATTTGTTGTTCAAGTCTGTCAAGATCCCTCTGAATCTTGAGCCTTTCTTGTGAAGTGTTAACCCTTCAGCTCCAGCCATGGTGCTGCAGCCTACTGCTACTGAGCAGAGTAGCCAAAAGGGCACAGTCGGGGTGGGGCACAGATAGGTGGGTGGAATGAATTGGTACATCCCTGCAGTCATAAGCACTGCTTCGTACATGTATAAACTTTTATTGAAATTTGATACAGATGATGATGAGTAAGTGAAAGAATGTATAAGAAAAAGGACTGAAATTCACATTGTTATAATCCTAAAGAGAATGTTCATAAAATGATGTAGTATTTGTTACTGAAAGTATATAAGGTTGCAGCTGGTACAGAATGCAGCTGCGCGAGCAGTTGTGGGTATACTTCGGTACACTCACATAACACCTCTGCTGCGCGAGCTGCACTGGTTGCCAATTGGCCTCCGAGCCCAATTCAAGGTGTTGGTGATTACCTTTAAAGCCCTACATGGCTCAGGGCCAGGTTATCTGCGGGACCGCCTCCTACCACCATTTGCCTCCCAGCGCCCGGTTAGGTCGCACAGAGTGGGCCTCCTGCGGGTCCCGTCAGCTAAACAATGTAGGCTGGCGGGCCCGCGGGGGAGGGCCTTCTCTGTTGCGGCTCCGACTCTGTGGAACAGCCTTCCCCCGGAAATTAGGACCATATCCAGTCTCCTGCCCTTCCGTAAGGCGGTGAAGACCTGGCTGTGCCGGCAGGCTTGGGATTGAAATGTAAGGGTGTGATTGGGTTTTTAACTTCTGTTTTTTTATATTGTTTTTATGCCATTTTATTGTTGTACACCGCCCTGAGTCCCTCGGGAGAGGGCAGTATATAAATATTATTAAATAAATAAATAAATAAATAAATAAATAAATGATTGGACGGACAGACCCCCAAAATTAAGCAGAGCAACGGATTGGGCTAGGACCATAACTAACTTTTATTGAATGAATTATTAATGGATTGGAAATTAAAAGTTCATCTTTGAAGAAGCAAAATAAAGTTTTGAACTTTAGTGTTTGAGAAGAGATTCCTGAGATATCCATAGATATCCAAGATATCTATGGATACCATAGATATCCAAGAAAGCAAACAATTGTGAAGCACTGAACACATCAATCCAGAGACCTCATTCAAGGCAGAAATGACCAGGTACTGATCATCCTATTTTGGACACATGTGAAAGCCCAGCCCCCCTTAAGAAGTACATAATGCTGGGAAAGGTGGAAGGAAAGAGAAGAAGAAGATGGATGGATGGATTCGATTACATCAGTGATATGTGCAGCGCAGGAAGATCTGAAAGGCCAGAGTTGGGGACAGATTATCCCGGAGAAAGTCCTTCCGTGTAGTCAACAGAAATAAACACTTGACTTGATGACGTTGGTATTTATTAATTAAAATTAATTTTAAAAAGATGACATTCCATTAATGAAACCCAGGTGTTATGATTACTCCCAACCCAACTTTTTTTTCCTGTCACATTAGAAATTGTAATCTGAGAGCACTTTATTTATAATTTAAAAAAAAAACACTGCAAAAAATGTACAGGTTGCCTGATTTACCAGTCTCTGCACCCCAAACCTAGGGCCCCCGAAATGACTTATTTATTTATTTTCATTGTATACGGCACCCATATCCCCATCCAAAGTGATTCTGGATGTTCCATGCAGGCTAGGCCCTCCGTTAAGGACCTGTGCTATAAACGGAGGCTGATGCATAGAGCTGCTGGCCTGCTGCTTTTTTTGTTCTCATTCCCTTTGGCAGAGTCCTCCTACAACATCGTAATAGCTGCCAGACAAGTGAAGAATGGGGCAAGCTATTTCCCCCCCCCCCAAGACAGTATCCCCAAGCCTCAGCGATGTGGGAGGAAGCTCCTATTCAGTGCCCTGTCAGTCACTGCAAGGGTGGAGGCGACCTGGAGAAGGAGGGAGTGGAAGACAAAAGAGTGACAGCCCTGTAAATATTTGATCACCCCAACTCTCTTTATCAAGCTGACTGCTTGCTTCAGATTTTTTTTTCCTCCTTTTGTTGCCTTGCACCTTTGATGTGCTAATTAACCCTCCCCATTTGACTGAATGTTAGCACATTCCATTCTTTGTATTCTGCACTCTCAATTCCCTGTTTTGTTTTTCAACAGCCCTGCTGAGATACAATATATTTTGTTCCTTAAACCCAGCAAACTGATCCAACAAAAGATAAATCCTTAAAAGCCTACTCCATGAGTCCCGGCACAATGCCTGGAGATGCCTTCCCCCTTCTGAGACCCCCGCCACCTCCGTCAAATCAGTCTGTCTCAATTTGAATTATTTTAACACATCGAAGAGTAAGTTAAACATTACCCGTTTCCCTTTCTCTCTCTCTCACTCGGCCGCCTAGGATGGCCCACTCTCCCCCTTGTTTTTGGCATTTACACCTTTTCAGACAGTTTACTATCTGCAAAAGATTTAGTAGTCGATAGAAAAAGTTGGTCATTTCAGAGCTGTATTGAGATGTTTGGATTTTGTTTTGTTTCTTCAGCTCAGCAGAACAACACCGAAAGCTGCCAGTCTCTGATAAAAATTTCCTTTGAGGCTGCAGTCTATTTCCATTTTCTGTATATAATAACTAAATTTAAGTGGCTTCAACCTCTGACTCTGCACTCCTACTTTTGATTTATATAGTTTTTTTTTCTTCAACTCACTGGAAGAAGAGATCTAGGAAACAAAAACATTTTTGCACTAAGTTTATAAAAACATAGGCTAGAGTAATCTTTGTTTTGCTCTTTTTAAAGATAAATTCTGCCACTTGTTTAAGTACTTTAAGCTTGTGTTTCTCTGTGATTTACATTTTTGTGGAGAGGAGGCCCTTGCAGGCTAAACAAGATCCAAGCTACGCTATTGCTCATCCAGGTTCGCCAGCCAGCCTTTTACGCAGTATATGCACTTTCCTTGTTTACAACAGATTGTGAAATACTGAACCTTCTCCGTTTTGTTAATCAGAATAGAGCCGGAAGGGACCTTAAATGGTCCAACCCTCTGCTCAAGCAGGAGACCCTATACCATTTCAGACAAGTGACTGTCCAGTCTCTATTTAAAAACCTCCAGTGATGAAACACCTAAACTTCTGAAGGCAAGCTGTCCCACTGGTTAATTGTCCTCACTGTTAGGAAGTTTCTCTTTAATTCCAGGTTGCTTCTCCTTGATTAGTTTCCATCCATTGTTTCTTGTCTTCTCCTCTGGTGCTTTGGAAAACAAGTTGCCTCTTATCTATGTGGCAGCCTCTCAAATACTGGAATAGCAATAGCAATAGCACTGTATTTATATACCGTCTATCAGGGCTTGCAACCCTCTCTAAGCGGTTTACAATGT